>VDFB02256132.1:135257072-135303142 GCA_007258455.2 Sequoia sempervirens | reverse complement strand
GAAATACTTGTAACAATAATAATAAAACATGTCATTTTAACATTTCTTTGCTATTGTAGTAGACCCCCCCTTGTAGCAGCGTCCACGTCATGAGCATAGGACTAGGCGTACATTAAGATCACAAGAAGAGGGAAGAACAACTAAAGGTGGGACAAATATTGATTTAGAAAATGATACTCCACTTCAGCTTTATGTAGCTTTCAAAAAGAAACAAAAAAAAAAGTGATTGTAATCATATCATGACAACCATATTTTTGATAATATGTAAAAACTGAAAGAATGAATATTATATGTTAATGAATGAATGTGAATATGTTAATTAATGAGTGTTATATGTTAATGAATGAATGTTATATGTTATTAATGGATGAATGAATGTTATATGTTGTGTAGTTGAATGAATGAATGTTATATTTGATAATGGATGAATGAATGATTAATGTTGAGTTGGGTATGGGGAATTGAGAGTGATGTGAGGGGGGGGACGGGCCAAATGAGTTTCCACCGTCATGTGGTTGGCCCTGTTAAGTAGAGAATATTAAACTATTCTCGAAACAAAGAGAAGCTCAATAAGGTAATGCACTTTTCAATATAAGAAATGCATCGTTTGAAACATCAAACCAATATGCAAAGATGAAAGAAAGTGCTAACTTTTCACTATGGTGGCAGAAAAATGATTCTTTATACTGAATCCGTATACGCGTCATAATTTGAAGTTGTTTCCATTCAATGTTCTGAGTTTAACGTTTATTTGTAGCGAAGCTTTATATGAATACCACATTGTGTTGTGTGTGTGGATTTGGTTTTGAGCTGTTTAATACATTTTTTGAGTGGTGACATAACTCTAAAATTTGACTTTTGTGCATAAGAGGTTAGTGGAAAAATTGACAACTTTGAAGGGTTTAGAGGCTCGATTGAGATAGATACACAAATATTTGGATCTTGTTGTTGATGGGAGGCTTCCACTTAACCATGAAATTTTGTACCTTCTGCAGGTATGCAAAAGTTTCTCTACTTACATTCATTATTGATCATAAATGTTGTAAATGATATTAATGCTTCAAACTTAAGATTCGTTTCATTGTTATAATGATCAAAATGTTATACTTTGCTATACATTCAAGCATTCTCTTGCCCCCTACCCTTTGCTCTCTCCCCCCTCCTTTTAAGAATTTTCTTTGTCATAAAAGATTCACATTTCTGTCTCATTTACACAAATTTATCTAAAGCGCTAGGAGTGAATAAAGATATGTAAAAGATGATGGATTATGTCTAAACAACTTTCCATCTTATAGCTAATTAAATCCTTAATATTTGAATAGTTTAGAGCTCGAATAATGCTTGTATATGCATGTGTAGCAATAAGGGAGCCTATGTGAAGATGGAAATGTAAAACATGACTTTGGTATTTTTCCTTAGGCAGTGAAATGATATTTTGAGTAATACAAACCTACACACACATTGATATTTTTTGGCATTGCATTGAAGATTTTTTTTTCTCTTATACCTACCCATGGCTAGACATGGAGGTATATAATATTGGTTTCTAGGTTTATTCTGTAAGTAGTTAATTTCACAGAGGAAGACTAAAATCTTCTTAATGTCCCGTGTCAGGTGTGAAAGCATATGAATCACTTGCTAAAGGCACCATTTTGTATTCATCCAAAAATTGGTTTGTTCTTTTTTTTATGTTTCTTGCATGTGTTTTTTTTAGGCTCTAGAGATGTAGCTCGGCTCTTTCCTTTGCACTTTTCATCTATTTTGATGATTATAGTAGATTGTCCTCATAATTTTTCATGTAGATCTGTTTGTAACCTTATTTTCTACCAATCAATTTGCAAACCATTCACATATTAAGGATCATTTCACTAACTTGTAGTCATCCATTACTTCATATGTTGCAGGTTGTGTCTGTGTGCCAATAAATCTTGATGATTGTGAGAACTTTAATCCTACAAGTGTACCCAATCTTTCTCAAGTAAAAGTCTTACCTTATTTTATAGTACTTTAAATGGTTAATTGAAGGTGCTTCTTTAGATATGAGATAGTTGAACCTTGGATTAAAATATGGTATTAGATGGGCAGTATAATGATAAAACTGAGGTCCATTGAACACAAATTACAAACATAATTTACTGGACTATGAATAGTGTTACAATTATAATTATTTCTCCTTTACTTACCTCTACATTAATGAAAAAGATAGATCCCTATAAATCTAACCATGAAAGTGTTGAAATTTGTAGTATCTGTAGGACTCGGGAAACTATCAAACATATTCTTTTTGAATGTTTTTATGCTTAGGAAATTTGGTACTTATCTTGCCATAAGCTGAAGGTCTGGAATAGCAATGGTAAAATTAATTGGCATGATATTTTGTTTTGTAATTTCAAGCTCAAGTTTGATTGTAAGTTATTAAGTAGTCGAAGGAAAGTCTCGGCGACCCCCAAAGTCACAGTGATAAGTTATAATTGGTGAGAATCGTAGCGATACACTTAAGACCGAAGCAATAATTCTCAAGGAGACTCAGAGCATCGGTATGACTGCATGACACCATAGCGACATATGATCTATTGGCTATCGGTGAGACTCAGAACATCGATGAGACTGTGTGACACCAAAGCGATATGTAATATTGACTGTCGAAGAGACTCAAGGCGTCAGCGAAACTACATGACATCTCAGCAGGTGTCTAATAAACATGGAAAATGACCGAATAAAATAATTTCCCAAGATTTGAATATGAAGGGATGTGACTTGATTGATCTCTCACTGATGGTACATTTCAATGAATATTTAAAAAAAACAAAAATTGCATTGTTTCGTCAAAATTTCGATGAACACAACTGACGAATCACCGAAAAGGTCCAATGAAGTTGCTATAGCTACAACAAAGGCAATGTCATAACTCCTTGTACATTTCGTTGCAATTTTGATGAAGTCCACCGATGAACCATAGAAAAGGTCTAACGAAGTTTCTTGGCTGCGACGAAGGCTTCGTCATGACTCCTTGGCCATTTCGTCGCAATTTCGATGAAGTCCACCGACGAACCAGAGAAAAGGTCCAACGAAGTTGCTTGGCTATGACGAAGACTTCATCGTAACTCCTTGGACATTTCGACACAATTCACCGACGAACCACAAAAAAGGTCCAACGAAGTTGCTTGGCTGCGACGAAGGCTTCGTCATAACTCCTTGGCCATTTCGTCGCAATTTCGACGAATGACACCGATGAATCACATAAAGGCCCGATGAAGTTGCTTAGCTGCGATGAAGGCTTCGTCATAAATACTTGCCCATTTCATCAAAATGGCGATGAACTTCAGGTGTTCTTTTGACACCCATTTCGTCGATATTCCAATGAACATCTGAGTCATTTTATGATGCAGACGACTGACAAATTTGCGTCGTTAGCTCAATGTTTAATTCGTCGCAAGATGTGCGACGAAAAAATAGTGACAAATTTTTTTCGTCATTTTGTCACTTTTTCGACAAAGATTTTTCGTACCACCCACTAACGGTTGTAGGAAAATGGTGTCAAATTCAGTAGTGCCAATAGTAATTATCTCTCTACTCTCCAAGTCTCTAATGATAACTGAATCAAGTGTGAATTCCATAATCTTCCCTGCTCCACTGTGAGTGATCTGATAGATGGAAAGAATATTGTTAGAAATATGAGGTACACACAAAACATCATTGAAAATGCCATCCCCAATATCAACAGATCCTTTCCCAATCACATCCATATATGTATTGTTTCCCATCATAATAGGTGGCATAACACAAGGCTCAAAAGAAGAGAACATAGACTGTGTAGGAGCCATATGATGAGAAGCTCCAGAATCTAGGAGCCATCTCCCTGATCCAAGACCTGTAGAGGCACAAAGAGTTGTACCTTTTGATTTACCTACCCCTGTAGCATGGCCTTTTTCCTTATCAAATTCTGATTATTTTGATTTTTTGGAATTAGAAGAAGAAGCAGAATCAACCATTTGAGAAGGAAAACTAATGTTGTTCTTCTCAAGAAGATGTTTTAGTTCATCAATATCCTTCTTGTAACAAGAATGTTCTTCATGTCCACTCCTCTTGCAATATGCACAAGTGGGCTTCTCCTTCTTAGAAAAATCCTCTTTTGAAGAGAATTTAGAGTCTACTTTAGAAGTAGATGAAGATTGATCTAAATCATTCTTTCTATTTCCTCGGTTCTTTTTTTTCTTGTTTTGCTTATTAGTGCCTTGTTTTGTAGTCAAGGCTTGAGACTTGGAAGATTTAGATTTAATAATTCCCATTTGAATCAATTTATCTTGCTCCTTTGTGAGATTAGCTGCGAACTCACCTAGAGAAGGCATAGTAAATCCTTTTCCTAAGGCTCTTTTCATTGCATGAAATGTAGAAACAAACACTGTATAATCAGGACCAAATTTTGAAAGAATACTCAAAATCAGCTACGAGTCATCCTTTTTAACTCCACATTGCTCCAACTGCAATCTTATGGCATTCAACTTAGTAAAGAAATCCTGAATGGTGTCAAAATTGCATGGGCTCAATCCTATGAGCTCTTCTCCAATGAATGTGCTCTCAAATCATCATGTTTACCAAAGGGAGTATTCAAAGTATTCCACACTTCATTTGGTGATTTTGCAAACATAATATGAAATCGTAGATTAGGAGACACAACCATGCATAAGGTGCCAAAAGCTTCATCACATTTGTTGAACCATTTAGGCTTATCTTCATCCTTTGTAGGCTCCTTATCAATACCCATTGTTATTCTATACAATTTTAACTTTCTTAAGTGAATTTCCATTTCATTTTTCCACTCAAAGTAATTGTATGGTGTGAGTAGAGGAACTGTTTTATCCATTTTAGATTGATGTTGCAATGTGAGAGAAAATGCAAGAAGAAACAAAGACACCCCCCCTTTTTCACTCAATCAAGAAACCCCCCCCAACAAAAAATGATTTGGCACTTTATAAATTAGTGTGTTTACACTGCTGGAATATTTTTTTCCAGAGTTTTACAAGTGTCCAAAATGGACTCAAATACTGAAAGTACAATCAAATCTCAAAATAGAACCTCAAAATAGCACCAATGTGTAGTGCTTAGAAAAATATTCACTTTCAACAAAAGAATCACCTCAATTTGAGGTCGTACGTGAAAGTTAAATCCATTTGAAGTTCAAAAAATGATGGCTGCCCTTCAGATCTGATGAGAAATTTGAATTTCTAGGAAAACGGGATCACTTGAGCAAAAACCGATCACACCACTATGAAAAATGTGAAATTTTACCCCAAATAAAAAAAAAATTGCTTAGAAAAACACCTTCATATGCTCAAGACATTGCACTATGAAGTTGAGGTGCAAAAACCAAAACTACAATGGAGAGGGGGTTTTCAATTTTCGAAAAATCACCTCCGCCAAGTTTAGCTGAGGTTCTACCAAATTTAGAAAACTGCCAAAGATGGTTGAACTGTCATTAAATTTAGAAAACTACCAAAATTGGAGAAATGCCAGATAAGGATAAAATTCCCCCAAATTTGGAAATACCACCAAATTGTCCTCTCAAACTGGCAATGCCACCAAAATTTTGGGCACGGAGGCCGAAGAAGGTATGAAACACAACTGAAGAACTCATACGGATGATGGTGTAGGTTTTTGTAGGTTGATTTTTCAAATTTTTGAAATGAATTTTTGAAAAATTAAATAATAATGAAAAATTGTTTTGAAAATTTTAATAAAAAAATGTGGCCCTTTTAAGGGCACGGTACCCTTGCAAGTACAACCTGCGCAGTTTCTGTAGGACAGTATGAGGCCTACGTAGTCTACGCAGGTCCTTTATGATTTTCTCTTTCAAATTTTTTTGACTTTTGCTTTTATTTTTTAATTTTTTGCTTTTCAATTTTTTCAAAAAAAAAATTCAATATTTTTTTTTGAAATAATAAAAAAAAAATTCAATGAAAATAAATAAATAAAATATTCAAATGTTCGTACTACATGCTACATGGGGGGCCGTACAACTTGACCTCCTAAAAAAAATTTGCTTCAAAAATGACTTTCTCATAAGTCGATGATTTGACAGTCAATTTTGTGGTTTTTGGGCCTTCTGGACGCAATGGTGCAGTCTATTTGGCCTGAAAATGCACCAAAAGATCAGCTACCCTATGAATCTGGGTATGAAAGCTCTGCTTCAAACCTTCACCAAATTTGCATCCGATGTCCGCTTTGAATGAAACAAAAGGTGATTTTGACTTTTCTGGCTATTTTGAACTCAATGGTGAGCTTAGAAGTCCTCCATATTCAAGAGAATATCATACTTTGCTTTCAAGAATGGATTGAGATATCTGCTAACCCACAACTCACAACCAGCTCTAATACCATGTTAGATTTAATTGTGAAGTCACCCAAGATCAAAGTGACTAAAAGAAAGCAAGACAAGAACCCAAAGATGAATAAAATCAACACTCTCCTAGCACTGAACTAGCACTTCTGAATAAGTGAACTAGTGAACTTAGCATAGGGAGAGGTGAGGGTTGATTAAATAGAAAATTAGAGGAAAATAAAACCAAGAGGAATAATAACTCCCTTTTACCCATAATAGGTGGAAGGTTTTGCCTACTTGGTAAATGCCAAATACATGGTTATGCCTACTCAGGTAAAAATAGAAAATGGTTATGGGGAGGTGGCAAATAAGTCCAAAAGAGGGAATGACATTCAACTACCCAAAGGTGGGTGTGAGTGACACATGTGAGTGATAGATTTATGCCACATGTCCTCATCCTAACCATCATAATATAACCTAAGCAAGCTTACTAATGTGTAGGAAAAATAAATAAATAAAAACCTACACTAACAGGTTCCGCTAGTGGCTCTAGTTGGGGACGCATGCCTTTCATAGGCGTGGCGAGATTCTAGATCTCAAGGTTGAAGTAGACCAAGCACAGGGACACCAAAAACCAAGGACTTGTCCAGACAAGGCAAGAGAACCAGACCAAATCAAACATGCCATATATACAACATTTATAAGATTATACAACATGCATGGAAGGAACATACTTAGGAGAAGTATGGATTCAAGAACTGTCCATGTACTGGCAACTCCAGAAGTTCATCATATCAATACCCTTCATTCAGAATCCTTTTAGCTACATAGGATTCATCTTAATTGGTTGGCCCTAGGCCCCTAAGAAACCTAAAACCAACATTTACCTTTGTCACACACTTTATTTTTTGTTGTCTCCACTAGGCTAAGTCTAAAAACACCACCATGAATTGCCCACTAGCTAACCCTATTTTTGTCATTTCCATTAACCATCATTAGGTCATGTGTCTGAACCTACCATCATCGTCATAAATTCTACCCATTTGAAAACTACAATCAGACATTAACTAAAATCCATAATCATTTTGATACTCTACCACATTCAGCACACCACCATGTTCCACCATATGCTCATCCAACTAAACTGAGAAATTGAAACACTCATAATCAACTTGATTATTAAGGTCATAAAAGTTGACATCAAATTTAGTTTGCACATCAAACTAAAAACCTTCATAAACACTTTGTTCAAGATTCCCATCGAAAAACATACATCCTGACCCTTTCGAGTCACATTGCAATTCCACTTCTGATAACTTAGAATAAATAGAAAGTTCATATGAAACCCTGAAATCATCCTCTAGTTTTTAACCCATGCCAGACAAACATTCATCTTGTGTGATGAACAAGAAATGTTCATACACAATCATATTTTCAAAATGGTCTTCACATTCATCTGAGCATTGTGAACCAAAAATATTGTCACATGCTCTGCTACCTTGGAAAAGTGATTCATCAAAACCCGTGGTATCTTTGCTCTTATTCATATCAGGGTCATCACCACAAACCCCATTATTGATAACGTCCCATGCATCAAAGAATACCTCCATTTCAAGTTCATTAACATAATCTAATCCATTCTTCAGATCATTACCCAGCTCAATGCAAACTGTTTCAAAGGATCGCTCAAATAACTCAAAATTAATAGGGTCAGTAGCAAGGCACTCATGCGCACCATCAGTTGATGGGTGAGCTGATCCAAATGTGAAAGGCTCATTGTAATCTAACTGTTGTTCATTAGCAACTGAATAAGCTTCTTCATTCTCCTTCTCATCAATACATTCTTTGTCAAAAACAATCATGTCCATTTTTTTGCGAAAAACTTGCATATTCCATCTCTGCTTCACATAGACAATCAGAAGCAACAAGGACATGATCCTATTGGTTAGCACCACAATTTTTATCATTTTTAACACTGTGCTTAGGGTCAGGATACTGAACACATACATTCTTATCTTCAAACTTATCATCACTCACAAAGCTAGCATACTCTATTTATGATATAACTGGATTGCATTCCAGGTATCCCTCACAGGGGATTTTTTCATTCACTTGTGAGAAGAATGCCTTCTGAGCATCAAAATTATTGCATCCTTGATGCAAATAAAATGCCTCTAGATCATCCTTATAAAAATATTCATACTCCTTAGAAAAATAATCATAAACCTCACTCTCTCTATGATTGTTATCACAAGGAGATTCATTATCACATGCACTATGCTCAGAGTGTTCAGAGTGAATGCTTAAACTCTCATTCTCAATATCGTTATCCTTGATTTTTGATGAGACATCAACAACACTTGCAAATGTATCTTTATCCTTATTACTAATGGACTGGTTTGCACATAGGTTGCTTTTGAATTGATTACAATCACTGTCCTCACCCATACCACAAGATGGATGCTTATTCTCTGATATACCCTTTTCACTTATCTGGATTGCTTTTTGATTTTTCTCAATAGGGAAGCCATTATTAATATTTTGATACATCATATTTTGTGCATAATCACACTTGGCTTCCTCAACAATCCTTGTCCAATCCAGTATTTGATCAAATCCATGAGGCTTCAACTCTTTTGGCAAGGTACTCAGCCCTGGATCAAAATTTTCTCAAAACAAGTCAATGCATACTGAATCCTCGAGTCTGAAATTCTTGGGAATCTCCAACAAGGCATCAAAAAACCTTGCAAACAAGTCATATGGTGATTCTCCCTTATGTCTTTTCATGCTACGCAATCCTTGAACAAAAGGCATATGATCAACATTCCTCAAAATTTGTTGATGTTCAATTTGGAATTCACCATTAGTTGCATTAGGTAATGATGGATAAATTAGAAAAGTAGAAGCACCATCACCATGAAAATCACTTCTATTGTCTAATCCATTTATATTAGGTGTGCTAAAATAGCCAACACTTGCAACCATATACCCCTTCATCATTGAGTATCTCAAGTTGTTTTCAATGTCCATGACAATTTTATATGCATGATGCAATGTTTTAGGCTCCTCATCCCTCAAAAAATAGCTCATTTCTTCCTCAAATGCACCTAAATATACAATCAAACACTCTACATCACTTGGTCTCATACTTTCAAGAATATCCCTTATTGCTTTTGCAAATCTGAGGTTAAAAGTTGAGACTATCTCTTCTTCATACTTTTGAATTTCCATGAGTTTTTTCCTTACTAAACTTGGATTAATTCAAGTTCACCAAATTGTTCTATAAATGCTACCATGAACTCGTTCCATGAAGAAATAGAACACATTGGTAAGTATGAAAGCCAATCTTTTGCATCTTCTTTTAGGAATTGAACAAAAAGCTTCATGACAACATCTTCATGACTTATCTCATAATCTCCCATCAAGTCCTTAAATGTATGCAAGTACTTATAAGTTGGTTCTAAGTTTTTCCCTTCAAATTTTGGCAAACATTCTGTAACATCATTAGGAACAAGGTTCAAGAAGCCCTAAATACCACTAAGCTTCAATGGTTTATACCTTCCAATGGAAAATTTATTTTGAGAACATGATAGGGGCTGCACATTCTGCATGTTCTCACTTGTCACCCCACAGGGACATACAGGGGAATGATACATTTTCTTGCACCCCTTTACAAACCTCAAACATCAGCTTCACAGTTGATTATTTACTGCCCAATTTCTTTCTTTGATCATGACCTTGAACTATTACAATACATACAACTCAAATGATTCTACACCCAAGGTCTCTTCAGTAGGTGTGTTTAAATACAAGCATACTTCTTTAGGATAACATAGAGATTGCAAATTAATGACTCAAAAATATGTTGAACAATTACTATCATTCCCTTTCTTAGTGCTTGTTTTCACTTAGTAGGGAACCCAAATTTCTTCCAAACATTTAAACATGGTTCTCATTACAAGCTTATGTTTCCTGAAAACCAAAATATGAAAAAACACTTGTATATTGTTGCAGCTATTGCACCTTCTTTGTTTTGATCAGAAGACTTTATAGATCTAGAAATGCCTTTACAACATTATCATGTTCATTCAATAGAGTTGCCACCTCTTTTCTCATAGGACTAAACTTTAATAGTATAAAGTTCTTTCAAAGATTTATTTCATTTTGGGTCCTTTTTAGCATCGAAGTCATATAAATCCCTTCATGTTACCACAACACAATTTTTTTCAAGTTTGAAACTTCCAAATCTAAACCAGGTGTCCAGATCCATTCAATTCTTGATTCCTTCCAAGTAGTATTGGAGCCCTTCAAAATTCTCACTATAGCTTCTCATACAACCTCAAGTTCACTTTATCTCCTCTCAACAAAATCTTCATCTTAATTTCCCTAGATCTCATCAAATAGTGCACACCAAGACAAAGATTTTGAAGTCGCCACCCACATTTAGTGGGAATTTATGAAAATATTCAAGGATTTACAAGCGAACTAGATAAAATTTTCAAGCTCCAAGGAAACACAACAAACCCTAGAAAACATTCCTGAGAATTGACTCATTGATCTCAAAGCTAGATTAGAGGATGAATTTGTATTTGAAAGGTACTAGACTCTAATACTTTATGGTCTGGAACCAAATACTTCAAGAATATTTTCCCTAGTAGAGTCGCCAATCTTTTGGTTATTTTTTGAGAACCAAACTTGATCTTACCAATTTCCTATGAATTTTCCATAACTCAAAAATCAACAGTGGCATGAATTAGCCAACAAACAAGTAAAGTATTGCTAATCCTTTACTTCTACACTTCGGGCTCTATGAAACCCAAGAGGGTGATCCTGACAATGTTTATATGATTCTCTTGTGCCATTTTATCATGAACATTGGAACAAACAGATGCATTACTATCAGATGCAAATAGAAAAAATGCTTCAAGAATTTGGCAAATCCTTTACCAAATTATTTTTGAGATGCCAAGAATGGGTGAATCTCGTACAACATTACAACAAATTATGATAGGTAAATGATTTTCAATGTGAGTTTGTTCTCTGACAGGGAAGACCGACTCAATCAACCTCAAAAATAACCAAATCAAAAGAGCAGTGCCTTATCATTGGGTGACAGACTCATATTTGCAACAAAATGTAATACAATTAGCAAGTAAACTTAGCATTTAAAGACTATCATTGTATTGCTTTGCAATACAACAACTCAAGATAACCAGAACATAAATTGCTTAGTAATCCTAATACTCCATTACACAGATCTACAATTTCACTTAAGCATTTAATCAACTCTTTGAACTGAAGCATAAATGAAATTACACATTCAACCAAAGGGATTGAAGACAAATAAAAAAACCTTGATCATTTTATTTATAATTTGTGCAACAAATACATGGGAGAGAGATTGTTCCAGAATTTATGATTTCCATTCATATCCCATTGCCATTGTAAAATGATTATACCTATTACAAACAAAATTTGCACCTATGACTCAGAACTATCATATCTTTCTATGCATGATTTACAAACTGCTCTTACACGAGCTTAGTTTTCCAACCTAGACCACCCAAAACCCAAAATTCAAACCCTTGTAACTGTCCTTGAATTCCCATTTATAGAAACATGGGAGCTACAAGCCTCGTGCCAAATTAGAATTTCAGTCACATTTACATTTGACATTCAATTTCACTTCAATTCCAAAACTGCCCAAACGGTTACATTTGCATTTTGCAGAGAGGGGGAAATTGCAAAAGACAAAAATCCTTTCCATCATTTACCTACCTTCCAAAAGGCATCATTTATTATCATAGCATCAAATTCAAAACCACTCATCCACATCAACCAAAGAAGTTCTCCTCATCAACACCTAGGACAAAAAAAAAATCATTGAAGAATATTTACCCGCCTTCCAAAAGGCAACCCTCATCATGGTAGTGTGTCCAACACCTCCCCTTCATTTTGGTCATCAAAAACAAAAACATCAAACCGGGACACCACCTTCGCATGTCCCCCTCGTGATTTTGCTAAAACTGGAGAAGTTATCTAGCCATCATTAGAATCCTCTCGACCTGGGAGTGTGAGAAGGTATTGGGCGTAATTTGGGTTAGTTTTTGCCTTATCGCTTGAAGGACCAGCCCCATCTTCCATGGAAATGTCAGGCTTCCCCATATAAGAATCATAAGCATTGTGGTACTAATTCTTCTTCTTCTTCCCCCTATACCTAGCCAATTTCCTTGACTTGGTTTCCTCCTTCTTAGCAGTTTGTTCCTTCAAAGACACAATAGCAGGCTTATCCTGATTATGGACAACAACCCTACTTCTCAAGTTGTAGGTGTTCTTGACTTCATCCACCACAAACTTACTATAGGCTCTCTTCTCGTCTTTTGGCTTTGCAGGATCTCTCGGTGTACCGTGCTTGGTTTCAGGTGTACCATCCTGGGGTTTAAGCATATTGATACTCTTGGACCTCCTTACTGGTTGGGTGGACTCACTAAGCTTGAGTTCACTCATTCTTACAGAAGAACAAGGCTAAGGCTTATAAATTTTCAATTGCAAAGAGACCCAACAAACTTGCAGAACAAAGACACCACACAATTCCTATCAACTTATTCAAATCCTGCAAAGAACCAAACCCCTGCAAGCCCCAAACACCTAAAACCTATAGAGCCCACAACAATTTTACTAGACTAGCCAACTGATGCACATTCAACACATAAAATGTGAATACCAACTTACCCAGGAGAACTATCTTCAATGCCTCTGCAACTACTTGCCAAAACTTCTTTATGCCATCTGCTCAGACTTAAGATCAACATCTCGACTCCTAATGATTGCAATTGTGAAATAAACTAGCTGATAGTTCTCATTATATTGAAAAATTGGAGCGTGTTGACCATTAATGCTTAGTGGAAAGCTCACACGAGTGAACTGACAATAGCTACCTCAAGTTTGAATCACATTAATTGATCATCTTGATTTAAAACACAATCAATGATCATCCTCGACCATTGCCTCCTTCTTTTACAACTTTTTCCTTAGAAAGAGTGATGACACCTCAAAAAACTGCCATGTCACCATTCAATCACATTAGTCACCTCATGTCTGACAGCCATCGTGCATCGCTACTTTGGTCGGTGCTCCTTTAAGTGAATCAAATATGTGCTAAGATTTGACAATGAGGGGAATATTCCTTCAAAAATTCCATCACTCATCGTTGATACATGTTTTGGAACCCCATTTGAAACCACAATGGCCATAAACGACATGATGGGTACAACACATAACAGTGTTATCGCCCATCACTGATTTACCTCGCAACAGTCACAACACGTCAGCGATGGAGAACCCCAAGCGACCGGTTAGGATCAAGCCATGTGCCCATAGGACAAGATCAAGGGATGAAAAGCATCACCCTTAATAATACTTCATATCAGTGATGACATTTTTTAACATAGGACCTCATCGTGCATCTCTGATTCATAGCTAAAAACTCACAAGCAATCAATGATAGCGGGAGAAACTAGTGATATAGAAGATATTGTCTATATCACTCATCGCTACTTTGAAGACCAAGGTTGAAACTCCATTCGCGATGAGTGATATGATGGGAAACTGTTCATCGTGCATCGTTGATACATAGCCTAAAAATCACAAGCAATCCACGATGAGCGATGAACAAGGAAATGAACAAGAACATAAGTGGGACAATTCTGCACGTGCTCACAAATTGTTTTGAAAAGGGGGTAGTCTTGGACAATGTAAGAAAAGTCCTCAAAAGACTTAAAACCATTTTATTCAAAGGATGTAAAGGCCAAACAAGGTCGACTAATCAACCATATAAAATAAAAATATTTCTCAGACCTAGGCACAAGGGGGCAATTACCTCATGGACCTCAATGGCTCAAGTTGTTTTTAACATGACTGGGAACCGATTCTAAGAGGTCAACGCCAAAATATAACATTTGCAAAGGACACAAGCTTAAAGGTGATTAGAAAGGGTTTTAGCAACACAAACCCTAAGGCATGACAATGGATAGAACCCTAAGCCCTAGGACATGAAAATAACTGAATCTTGCAGAATTTTCAAGGGGATTACAAAGAATTTTTAGGGGTTCCACCAATAACCTTAAAGATATTTGCAATCTTGTTTGTTATAAACCTTTAGATACTTCTAGAGGTATTACATATTAATTGGCGCTTATGTTAACACAACTAAAAATGACCGAAGACCAAAAATTCTTCATGCCATGCATCAAGAATTAAATTCATCCAAGAAATCAATTGAAAAATTTGATGCAAATCAAAGAAAAAGAGTGTGATGGAAAGCCTCATTGTCTTTGCCAAATTAATTCTAGGTCCCTTGTACTTCGTTGACCATTTCACCTTGCTAATGTATTTCTTCTGATCCATAAAGTACAAGAAGAACAATCACAAGGTCAATGAAAACAATAAACTTTAGAGAAAATACATCAAGATATCAATTTTCCAACTCCAACCAAGGAATCAGTAACTTTGCAAACAATTGTGCTTGTAGCAAGTGATGATTGTGCTTTTGTTATGATAGATATGCTTGTGTCATAGCAGTTTTCCCAAATCAAACAAATAATTTTAAGAGTCATATTTTTAGCAGTTTTCTCTTCCCATTCTTGGTTGTTGGAATTCTTTTGTCTTCAAAGGGGCATAGCCAACAACGCATAAGAAGAAACCTTAGCAAGCAATTAGCAAGATGCAAAGAATGGAGTGTAGAAGTTAATGAATATATGTTGGTAGCAATTAGTTGTCAGTCGTTCAAGGATGTTATCTACACTATGCTTGTATTCTTTCCATAGAAACAATAGGAAGATAGCAGACAATAGAGAGTGTGAGGTCTTATGCTCTTTAGAGCTATTTATATTGGTCCCATTGCTGAAGGAAACAAATGAAGTTGTGCATTTGCCACTTGTAGCTTGTTTTGTCCATAGTGAGGTTAGAAGTTAAACATCCTTTGAGCTATGTGGTTGGTTTCATTATTTCTAGTTGCTTATGGTTTGTGAATGAACTACTCATTCTAAGTCACATTGTACTACCATAACACACTTAAAATCACCACAATTTCAAGTTAATTAATGTATTAGCAGCATTGTATTATTTTTCTCACAAGAAGAATTGTAAGGGAAACTACAAATTGTGTGGTATCAATGCAGGAAATTCATGGAGGCTTGTAGAATGTTTTGCAACAAATTTCAAACATTTGTAGTATAGCAAGATTGTATACAAAATCCTTTAACAAATTGTTGCACAGATTGGTGCTTGCATTGAGCACAACCATGGCCAAATGCTTGAGGAGAAATTTTTAGGAGCTCCATGCCATATGTAGGCACTAGAAGAAAAAGAATGAAGGTGCAAGACCGGAAAATGAAGAATAAGAAGTTGCAAATTATATTGGCTACTCGCGTTAGTTTCATTATTGGTATCATGTACAAATTGCGGCAATATTTATTATTTGTTGGGAAAGGATTTCTACGCAAGGTTTCAAAATCATGTTGACAATTCCATCACATGTGTTTTCATCTAAATAAGAGCATTGAATGAGCCCTTTGGGGATTTTGAGAAATATGCTCAAGGTGTTGGTGGTAAGTGTAATAGGGAAATTGAACCAATTAAATGCTAAAGTAGCATAATGTATACCGTATATTAGTGTTCTAAGTGGATTAACATTAGCACTTGCATCAAGGGGTGCAAGGGTTATGTCGATAGAAAAATATATAGAAGTAAACATGAAAAGGAAGTGTAGTTTAAAATATATACAATCTTGTTTGCAATATATACAAAATGTTTGTAATACATATTTGAAGATTGAAAACTGAATGAAAGATTTGCATCAATTTCAATTGTGATTTGCAAAATTTACAAGATGTTTATATTACATATTTGGTTCGATTGAAAATTGAATGAAAGATTTGTAGCTATTTCAACTATGAGGATATTGTTATAATCTATAATTTTAAAATAAATAAAAATATATAAAACATTTGAAAATAAAAATAAAAAATTATTAATTTTTTTGGGTTTAGATAAGCTTAAAATCTCTATTCTTACATTTCTAGGACATGTTTTTTGAAAGAGATTACTACTATTTTTTATAATGTAATTTATACAACTTGTTAAACTAAAAAATACTTTTTCTTGAAAGGAGATTTTCGTAAAAGCTTTGTAACGAGATAGTAAAATATTGTTGCATTTATAAATTTAAAAAACATTTCTAATTTAAATGATAATTTTTTAAAAAAAGTGGTTGATAATAGGGGATAATTTATAATTTAAATTGTAAGTCATAATATTTAACCATAATGGATATTCAATATTTATTTCCATGTTAAATGAAGAAGAAAATTAAGATTTGGTATTAAATTGTATTTGTTTCATGATTGAAATTGATTAATATTTATATATTTTTCATCTTGAAATCAAAATAATTGATCAACCCTTTGAAAGGTCGCATCTACATTTTTATGGATGTGGGCTTGATCTAGTACAATGTGCACTTTTATTTCAAGCCCATTCACCTTGCTCCCTTGCTCTTCTAATCGTTAAAGACTAGCAATATTTAAAATTGAGAAATTTTTATAATAAAACTATATCAATTGTAAATTTGCATAAGCATATGCATTCCCTTAGGTAGGGACTCTAGGGGAGAGGACACACTAGTTGTGCACCCTAACTTCACACTTCTCAAAATCCTACGTGAAAATTTCAAATCACTCCAAATTTTTTACAGCGGCTTACTTGGCAAGTCCCCTGCTTATAACTTTCATTTCAAGGCCACATCATCAAATATGATGCCACATCAACATGATTTTTGTCAAGGTGTAACGCATACTCATCTTTTAAACCTAGGTGTACATAAGACGACTAAACAAATGAATCTTGGCCAACCCTCTTCTTGATTGTGTCGATTGCCAACCATAACCGCCCATTTATTTTACAGGAAAGCAAGAACCGTCTATTTTTAATTCAAAGGGCAACAACAAGCAATCAGTCATATATCAGACAGTAGGTAGGCGGAATTTGAGGTAGGCTTTGAATGAAATTCGTTGAAGTGTTTTTGAGATGTTAATGTCCAACCCATTTTTTTGGGATGGATTTTCATTGAACGTTCGTTGCATTAACGGACTGTAAAACTTGTGCATTTGAAGCAGAAGAATATCCTTTTTACTCAGACTGACTTACTTGGGCAGGCCCAATTTCCAAAGCCGGCACAGTTTTGGAGGTAAGTCCTGTGGTCACTCACTGCTACAACATCATATTTTGTACAAGTTTTTGACCTGTTTTTCATTCACTTTTCGGATTGATTCTCAATCCATCGAATTAGAGTTACATTTGTTTGGGTGAAAAACCACAGGGCTTTCTTAGGTTTTGATTGTTTCACAATATGAGGCCACACACAGTTACAATTTCACCCCTTGATAGCATATTTTACATATTGGATTCCAGTGGATCTGGATCGTTCATGATGTCCATTAAGTCTTTTCAAACTCAGATGCTTTTAGCCCAAATAAGTAGTATTTCACAGAAGAAACTGAGATATTATGGATCAAATATGGACTTAGTTCACACAGATTTATATATGAGAGAGGTATAAAGGAGGTGACATCTAAGGAGAAATGTAAAGGATTTGTGTGTTCTGCACCTTAGGATTACTGCAAATTGAGAATCATTTCTGCTTGGAATTGCAGCCTTCAGTGCCATTTGGGTCAGCTATATTAGAAGTTGACTCCATGTTTGAGCTCTTTGAAGAAACTGAAATAAATAATGCAGTAGAATTTCTGATCAGGATTAGATATGCCCTTCATAATAAAGCAATAATCTCTGAACTTAATCACTTGGTCCTTTTTTTTGTCTTGGCTACTGTTTCGAATGTCTGGCACTAGAATATCTTATAGTGATTTGTGCATCTGCAATCTTTGTGTTGCGATAGATTCTTGGGCCTCGTAGACACAATTAAAAATCATTAGCCTTCATTTACTCGCAGATTAGAGCATTTATATTATTGTTGTTGAGAGAAGGATCTTAGCAAGTGATTTGTTTCGAAGGGTAGCTCTAAGAAGGGAAGATGGAAAAAGGCCCTAGAAGTTGACTCCATGTTCGAGCTCTTTGAAGAAACTGAAACAAATAATGCAGTAGAATATCTGATCAGGATTAGATATGCCCTTCATAATAAAGCAATAATCTCTGAACTTAATCACTTGGTCCTTTTTTTTGTCTTGGCTACTGTTTCGAATGTCTGGCTCCAGAATATCTTATAATGATTTGTGCATCTGTAATCTTTGTGTTGCGATAGATTCTTGGGCCTCGTAGACACAATTAAAAATCATTAGCCTTCATTTACTCGCGGATTAGAGCATTTATATTATTGTTGTTGAGAGAAGGATCTCAGCAAATGATTTGGTTCGAAGGGTAGCTCTAAGAAGGGAAGATGGAAAAAGGCCCTGCTTTAGAGTGTGGGTGATTATTCATATATGATTATTTTTCTTGGTACAGTGCTCTGAACTGGAGAGGTGCTGAGGTAAGCATCCAAGGATACCAAATTGTATGCAACATGGTTGCTGGGACCAGAAGGGTTTCTGCTGCCTCAGCCCGAGCCCACACCAGGAAAGGCAAGTCCGAGGGGGGATCTCCATTTGGTGGAGGTAACTAATACTAGATTTTCGCTCTTCTTTAATTTTTTTATTTTAAAGAAGCTTTATATTATAAGAGTAGCAATTTCATAATAGCTCATCCTGGCCAGTACATAGTAACCACAGTTATTTTTTGGCGGTTCACAAGGTTTGAAACCAGGTTTTTGTCTCCATTTACTCTGCAAACTTATTCAACCATAGGCATATACATTACTGTTATGTGGTTTTTGTGCTAATTCTGTCATAATTGAAGCCAGACCTTGTGTTTTAGCTTATCAGAGTACAAAAATTGCTAAGCACAGGCACCTTGAATGCAGGTATATTAAAGAAACTGTTCCTTGTTTCACTTGTGGGGTTCATTGCATGGGCATACAAATCCATCCAACCACCCCCTCCTAATATTTGTGGATCCCCCAATGGCCCTCCTGTAACCGCTCCTCGTGTTCAGCTTTCAGATGGTAGACATTTGGCCTATAAGGAACACGGAGTTCCAAAAGAGGGAGCCAAGTTCAAGATTATTTTGATGCATGGTTTTATGGGATCCAGAAACGATTCCCTTAATGTTTCTAAGGTAAGGCTGAGATAAAATTAATTCCTTTACAATCTAGTGGTTAGTACTTCTGAATGTATGACAGTAACATATTTTAAAGCTTAAGACATATAGAATTTTACAGGAACTTCAGGAAGAACTGGGTGTGTACATTGTAACTTTTGACAGAGCTGGGTATGGAGAAAGTGATCCAGATCCTAAGCGATCTGTCAGAAGTGCAGCTCTTGATATTGAACAGCTAGCAGACCAACTTGATCTTGGCCCAAAATTTTACGTGATGGGCACCTCTATTGGAGGATTCTCAATTTGGGGATGCCTCAAATATATACCTCACAGGTTTTTATCTTTTTTTGTGTGGAGGGCACCAAGGTTTCTGTTTATGATTGTACTATTTGAGATAAAAGAGTGCATACAAAGTATTGTAGGTCTCTGTGACTGTGATTGATGTACTTTTGTTAGACCATTTTTGCAGGGAGCTTTGGGGATTCTTTTTTTTTATATAACTGACACATGAATTGCAATTTTGCAGATTAGCAGGTGCGGCACTCCTAGCACCTGTTGTAAATTACAGGTGGAATGGATTCCCTGCTAATTTATTTAATGAAGCATATTATCAGCTGGCTCGACAAGATCAATGGGCACTTACTATTCCATATTATACCCCTTGGTTAACTTATTGGTGGCTGACACAAAAGTGGTTTCCTTCTTCAAGTGTTATATCTGGTGCTTGGAAACCTCTGAACAGATATGATGCTGAGATGCGCCAAAAACTTGCTGCCAGTGGACGATCAGCTGAAGTATATATTTTCTCTAGTTCCTACGAATATGATTGTTATTATTATATTTTGTGACCAAATTTTCTGATTTATTTTGCCGTTGAGGTTCCTTTCACGTGGCTAGCAAATTACACCATTTTTCTTCTTAGTAGGAACAGTATCAAACATCAAGTCAGAATGCTGTAGTGTTCCCTGAATTTTCAAAAAATTGAATTTTGAGTTTTCATTGAGATTGATTGCCTCGGTTTATTCCCATTGAAACATTTCAGAGCTTATACAAAGGATTCTAAAAAGCTACTTGATCCTAATTTTGGGATGTAGACCTTGTACTGTGCTTACTAATTGCTTCTTTTACATTTGCAGCGTTTAAGGGCAACAATGCAGCAAGGAGCCTTCGAGTCTCTGCACAGAGACATGATGGTTATGTTTGGTAAGTGGGATTTTGATCCCATGGATCTCCAGAATCCATTTCCCAACAATGAAGGTTCTGTGCATGTATGGCAAGGGGATGAGGATGCACTTGTACCAGCATTGTTGCAGCGTTACATTGCTAAAAGGCTTCCTTGGATTCATTACCATGAGCTTCCCGAGGCTGGTCACTTGTTTACTTTCATGGAGGGCATGCCTGACCGTATATTGAAAAGTCTTTTGTTGGGAGAGGAATCTCCAAACAATACAAGTTAGACCAGAGGAATTTGTAGTTGCTAATGTTCTGATGTAAACAGCTTTGTGCTTTGCAGCTATTAGATGTTCATGTTATTCTTTCTGCATAGTCATTGTATAGTACGTACAATGGTTTTCTGTGCATTCTGATTACGAGGGCAATATCTGAAAGCAAAAACTTTTTTCTTTAAAATTCATACAAGTTAATGAATATTAAATTTCTTAATAATTTAAATATTTTTCTATATCATTTCTTGCTTTGTCTTGTTATGACCTTAAAGATATCTGCAATCTTGTTTGTTATAAACCTTCATATACTTCTAGAGGTATTACATATTAATTGGCGCTTATGTTAACACAGGTAAAAATGACCGAAGACCAAAAATTCTTCATGCCATGCATCAAGAATCAAATTTATCCAACACATCAATTGAAAAAGTATAGGCAAATCAAAGAAAGAGAGCGTGATGGAAAGCCTCATTGTCTCCACCAAATCAATTCTAGGTCCCTTGTATTTTGTTGACCATTTCATCTTGTTAGTGTATTATTTCTGATACATAAAGGACAAGAAGAACAATCACAAGATCAATGAAAACAATGAACTCTAGAGAAAATTCATCAAGATATCAATTTTCCAACTCCAACCAAGGAATTGGTAACTATGCAAACAATTGTGCATGTAGCAAGTGATGTTTGTGCTTGTGTTATGATAGGTATGCTTGTGTTGTAGCGGTTTGCCCAAATCAAACAAAAAAATTAAACAGTCATATTTTTGTTTCTCTTCCCATGCTTGGTTATTGGAATTCTTTCATCTTCAAAGGGGCATAGCCAACAACGCATAAGAGGAAACCTTAGCAAGCAATTGGCAAGATGCAAAGAATGGAGTGTAGAAGTTAATGAATATATATTGGTAGCAATTAGTTGTCAGTCGTTAAAGGCTGTTATCTACACTATGCTTGTAGTCTTTACATAACAGCATTAGGAAGATAGCAGACAATAGAGAGTGTGAGGTCTTATGCTCTTTATATTGGTCCCATTGCTGAAGGAAACAAAATAAGCTTTGCATTTGCCACTTGTAGCTTGTTTTACCCACAGTGAGGTTAGAGGTTAAACATGAGCTATTTGGTTGGTTTCATTATTTCTAGTTGCTTATGGTTTGTGAATGAAGTACCCATTCTAAGTCACATTATACTATCATAACGCACTTAAAATCACCACAATTTCATGTTAATTCAAGTATTAGCAGCATGGGTAACTAAAATTTGTATGATTTTTCTCACAAGTAGAATTGTAAGGGAAAATACAGACTTTGTGGGATCAATGCAGGAAGTTCATGGCGGCTTGTAGAATGCTTTCCAACAAATTTCAGACATTTGTAGGAGCAAGATTGTATACAAAATCCTTTGACAAAGTGTTGCACAGATTGGTGCTTGCACAGAGCACAGCCATGGCTAAATGCTTGAGGAGAAAACTTTAGAAGCTCCATGCCACATGTAGGCACTAGAGGAAAAAGAATGAAGGTGCAAGACCTCGAATGGAGAATAAGAAGTGCAAATTATATTGGCAACTCACGTTGGTTTAATTGTTGGTACCATGGACAAATTGTGGCAATATTTGCTATTTGTTGGGAAAGGAGTTACGCAATATTTACTATTTTTTGACCATTCCATCACGTGTTTTCATCTAAATAAGAGCATTGAATGAGACCTTTGGGGATTTTGAGAAATATGCTCAAGGTGTTGGTGGTAAGTGTAATAGGGAGATTGAACTAAATAAATGCTAAAGTAGCATAATGTATACGGTATATTGAGTAACAATATGGCCTAATTAGAACATGAAGAGTTGAGATTTGCTATTCCTTTTGAGAAATGTGAGTACAAAATAATGGAAGGCTAGAAATAGAGAAACAAGCAATTGGAATTGTGGACAAATATAAAATAATAGCGATTTAGTCTAATCAATCTAATATAAATGAAATGACAAAATGATAAGATGAAGGGATAGAATATGAAACCTCCTTTGTGAGTTGAATCGTTAAATGTATATGTTAACTAGGACAAAGAAAAAGGGGTTTGATTATTTGGGAGTTTGGTAAAATAGTCAAGCCTCTAATTTGGTCTTTTGATCTTCACAAGTAGTCGAATGAAACAAGATTGGATTTGTGTGTGCACTTCAATCCTACGTTTATCTAGAATATAGGAATAACAAAAATAAATGGTCTATGAATGCCATAATCTTAGGTCTAGAAAGAGTTCATTCCCTTGGTGTATATGGATGGTAATGTGGGAGATGGAGTCCCACTATACTTAATTAACAATAAGGTAAATGCTTGTGAATCTCTCACAAGAAGAGGAAGAGAAATAATCGTGTCAAAGCAAGAAGAATAATGTCAAGAAATTCAAATAAAAGAGAAATTTTAAAGGAAACAAGTTTTACCTCACCCGAGAAGGCTATGAAAATGGATGCCTTTCTTGTTGGCCAATGAAGCTGTATTTGCAAGATGGTAAGAGTGTTGTAAGAGGCTACTATCAAGCTCAGAAGGGTGTTGTTCATAGATTTTTTCTCAAGAAGCTAAGAGAGATTGTTGTAGATTGGGAAATTCAAAATTGCGCAATAGAGATGAGTGTGTAGGAGGGAAGCTCAAGAGACACCCCAAGGCCAAGGTGATGGTTGGGTTTTTTTTTTATGGATTGTGTGATAGTTACAATAGAGGTTTTGGAAGTTGAATGGTTATTGGCTTGTTAAGAAACTTATGTTGTATGATTGTATTGTCATAGGATGGCAACTCGCCTATGTGTCTACACTAACATCTAAGTGCAACATGCTTAGGAACTTCACAAAATTGAAATAGAACATCACAAGGACATAAGGCATATATGCAAACACATTAGAAAGACTTTGACACACAAGAACACAAAACCATGTTGGCACTAGGAGTGGGGTAGAGGCCAAGGCTAGGCCAAATGAATTTCTAAAACATGTTATGGAAAATAGACACAAAAATGAGGTCAATTTATAATATCAAAATTGTAGTGTATGCAATTTTCAACCTTACAGAAAATTATTGCAAAAAATGAGATTTAATGGAAAGGGCCTTGGCAAGGATGGCCAAGGATTTATCAATCTCATTGTGGTTGAGAAAATGCCACAATGTGCAGGCCTAGGGTAAGGTGGAAGGACAATGGAGGTTGGAGGATGATTTAAATGCAACCTAGGCAAGAGTAGCTTTGGTGGAGAAGAATGACAACCCAACTTTACATCAAAATAACCCAAAAATAGAGAATTATATTTCCAATTTGGTGTTTGCAAAACCTCAATTGGAGTGCATGGTTTTCACCTAAATGTGGGCAAAAATCAAGACAAGAAGAAGGATCCAAGTTGCAATGTCAAGACAATAATGCTCTTCCAAAGAGAGGAAATCCTTCAAGCCATTGAGATAAAGGAAGTGCAACACTATTCCATATGATGCAAAAGAAAAAATGAAATGAGGAGATTACACTTAATCAACTTCATCATTTGGAAGTCTACGAAGGGAAGGAATAAAAAAGCAAGGAAGTTTGCACAAGTTATTTCAATTTTTGTTCCCTTTCTAAGAAAGAACATTATTGAAATAAATTTTGGTTTTTCATTCCTTGCACTTATTGGGGATGGCATAGTTATTGGATGACTATGTAGAAGAAGAAACAATCCACGGCTAAGGAGAGAAAGCTCTCTATAAAGGCAAGAAATGAAGATCTTGATCCTCAAGCAAACATGAAGTGGTAGACCAAGCCACACTTCATGGAGGTAAGATGCCACTTGATATGAGTATTACAAATTCAATAACTTCTATACTAATTGCAAGGTTACCAGACATTAGAATGGAAAGTGATGGAAACTTTGTCCACATCTTCATTGAATGAATGGAAAAGGCAAGCATGTGTGACCATAAGAAAAAAGTAGAAGAGTCTATGAAAGAACAAGAATCAAGAATGGTAGAACAATGCTCAGTTGTATCTCTATCAACATTGTAAGTAAGTAATGGTATAAGCATGTCTTTTGATTCTTAGATTGAGTTTTTACATAATTTACACTATTTTTTTTTAAGATCGTTTGTTTGTAAGTCCATTAAGCATCTAACTTCACTTGCATGGGCAAGTTTGGGTATACTCTACTTATCGAGTTCGAGTAAGGAGCAGCATCTCCACCTATAAAGTATGAGTACGAAGTGGGGCTTCAATATTTGAGGTGGGGATTGCAAGGTTTCCAAGTCTCAAAAGGAAGTTCTTTTCTAAGGATCCATTGTGATTTCCAAAGAAAGTTCTCTTATATTGTATCTTTTTCTCTAATCCTAACAATATAATTGTCCATGTTTCTCCTTAGTATGAACAACATCAAACATTAAG
This sequence comes from Sequoia sempervirens, assembly GCA_007258455.2. Taxonomy (NCBI): domain Eukaryota; kingdom Viridiplantae; phylum Streptophyta; class Pinopsida; order Cupressales; family Cupressaceae; genus Sequoia; species Sequoia sempervirens. Next base: position 135,277,796 of record VDFB02256132.1, on the reverse strand, counting down.
TTAGAATGTTGTAGTGTTCTCTGAATTATCATCCAATTGAATTTTGACTTTTCATGGAGGTTGATTGTCTTTGTTTATTCCTTTTTAAATAATGCAGAGTTTATACAAAGGATTCTAAGAAGATAGTTGATTTTAATTTTGGGATGTAATCAAAAGGTTATAGTTCAATTAGACAAACACAATTGGTGAAGGTGATAGTATGTTCTTTGATTATGCTGTCAACCAAAGTTTAATTATCCAAAGGTATGATATATAAGAGATGAAACTGAGATTGTACTCTATACAACTTTGGTGCAATGGATACTCTTCTGTTCTTGACTCTTAGTGAAAGATATGTCAAAGGCTCTGCTCCAATATTGAATAGAATAACAATCTTGTGGATGGTATAAAATCCTCACAAATTTTGTTTAATTTTGAGATGCAGAGCTTGTACTGTGCTTACTAGTTGCTTCTACAGTGTTTTAGGGTAGTATTGCAGCAAGGAATCTTTTGAGTCTTTGCACCGAGACTTCATAGATATGTTTGTTAAGTGGGATTTGAATATTTTGGATCTCAAGAATCCATTTCCCTACAATGAAGGTTCAGCGCATTTATGGCAAGGGGATCACGATACACTTGTACTAGTGTTGTTGCAGCGTTACATTGCTAAAAGGCTCTCTTTCTAGGTCCCTCTTATGGAGTTGATTAATTGCAGCGTTAAAGCAAAGAAAGAAAACGTGATGGAAAGCCTTATCTTCTCCACCAAATTAATTATAGCTCCCCTGTATTTGGCCGACCGTTTCACTCTGTTAGCGTATTATTTCTCATCCATAAAGAACCCAAAGAACAATAACAAGATCAGTAAAAACAATTCACTCTTGAGAAAATTCATGAAGACATCAATTTTCCAACTCCAACTGAGGAATTCTTAACTTTGCAAACAACAGCGCATGTAGCAAGTGGCGGGTGTGCTTGTGTCATGGTGGTTTGCTCAAATCAAACAAAAAATCATACCATTAATAATTTTGTTTCTCTGCCCGTTCTGGTGATTGGAATCCTTTCATCTTCAAAGGGGCATAGCCAACAATGCATAAGAAAAACCTTAGCAATCAATTGGCAAGACACAGAGAGAGGGAGGAGTACAGAAGTTAATGAATATACATTGGTACCAATTAGTTGTCAGTTGTTTAAGGCTGAGATCTATGCTATACTCCTTGTAATCTTTCTATAGCAGTGTAAAGAATGTTGGGTCCTAAAACTGTTTGTTTCAAAAATTTAAAACTCTTTTTATTTTTATGGGCAATGATTTTTCATCAAGAAGGTAACAAGGGGGCTCATCAATAGATTGGGGAAGGTTAAATCTCATTTGATGAGAATAAGTAGTCTCTCTTATACTTTGAGTTCAACTTATATTCAAAAGATTATTCTCATGGGCATCCTTAACAAGTTTTAAAACAATTCAAATGTGGCATGATTGAAACAATGACAACTATATCCAATGTAAGCTTGATCCTTATGATTATCATTAGTTCAAAGACTGACTAATTACATAAAACCTCTTATATAGCTAATAAAACACATTGTGCATGCACCTATAGATGATAGAAATACTACAATCCTCAAAAATGACTTCATTTAATATTTCATACATAGTGGCAAAGTGTAGACATACGTTGGCATGATTAACTAATTATTTAGATCTTTTCTTGGTCTGTAATATTATATCATGAATAATATGCATATTCTAATCTGCTTCTACTTCTAACAAAGATGGAGATTGTTTAAGTGAAAAGTGATTGATCAATTACTAATATAAATTAGAGCCTACTTCGTTGGCCAACATAGTCATGAACAACAAGGAAGAAGGAGATACACCAAGAAAAACATTAACAAAACCATATAAGCATTTGCATGGATATCAGTTGCATTCCATGAATGGACATACTTAATAATCCATCTCAAAACAACATAAAATCATATGTAACAAAAAAAAAACCATTACAAATCATTTATAATGCATTAGAAGTTGTCACCCTTCATCTAACCCCTACTACAATCACATCAGCAAATGTCATGAGAGAAAATGCAACTATGCATTCCCCTAAATTGTTACAAACTTCAATGGAGATATGTCATTACATGAAGATGTGCATCGCAAATTTTCTTATGAGTTACACAATATATTTCTTGCACTTATAACTTAGACTTTCAATGTATAATGCCCTAGAATCAATTGTAGGTGTTCCCAAACCAGACAATTGGCTCAATGAACAACCCTTTGAATGATGAACAATCAGATATTTATAAATGTTCAATTTAGGCACTTAGCTTGCACATGAAACCTCAAGATGATGAGGAAATTTTGGGTGGCATGAGGAGCCCTTGTCTTTTAATCATAATCATTCTACACATTAATGGTAGCACTAAATTTTGGTGTGCACAATAATGAACAATGGTTAGGAGATGGTGTCAATAATAATGAGCTAGGTTGCAAGGAGGTAGGTGGGAGTGAACAATACTTAACGCAAGAGTTTCCAAGTTTCAAGGGTTAGGGATACCTCTTGGCCCATACCATTATTAGGGAATCAAGGATTAGGATTAAGTCATACTTCATGCTCAAAGAAAATAGATAAGATTATCCGTGTGTTACAATTCGGTTGTCATTGATGTCAAAAGTATGCTTGAGTTTGTTGTAGCTTGATAAGTTTAGTTGTTAGTATTGTCAAAAGTGAGTTGCAGTCTGGTTGATTGGTTGCTAGAGTCTCTGAGACATGCTCCACATTCTCCACTGGTGATGTTGTGCTCCTATGGTTTTTAAGATAGATTCATGGTGAGTCAGGGACTGTTTAGTCCAAGTTTCAATTCATTTGGGTTATAGGAAAGGTGTTTTCGAAGTGATAGTTTGAAGATGGTGTTGTTTCTGTGAAGATGCTCATAATGGTGGAAAGTTTGGCTCTGCATTCCTTCACATTTGTAGATATGGTTGTGCAATTCAAAAGTTTGTTTTTTGAGTTGTGAAGGTGTTATATCCAAAGTTTCATATCATTTGTCCTTCCACAAAGAAAGTTATAAATGACAGAGTTCAAGACTGTGTTGTCCGGTGATTGGTTTCAATATTTGTTGGCTTGCGCCAACTTATTGATTCTTGAAGTTATGAAAGGGATGTATGAAAGTATTCCTGAATATCATGTGATGTTTCCAGTTGCTCCACAAGGTGGTTTTTTTTTCTCCAAAATAGGTTGTGGTACAAAATGAAGGTGTTGTTGGGTTATGCTTTTGCCTGGCCGACTAGGGTATGTTGAAGGTGTGTGCCACAAGTTCATTTTTGCGCGGAGTCTACGAAGTGTTTGGAGATGTTGCATGGGTCATGCCGAATCACCTGGGAGAGGCGCAAGTAAAGTCTTGTCATTCATGTGTACTGCCATGTTGTAATGGCCAACATGCTACAAGTTTCATGCTTTCTTGCTTAAGGCCGACCTAGTTTGAATGTGTGAAGCATGCAGATGTTGTTCATTGAAGTTCAATGTTGTGAAGAGTGTTTAGGTCCAGGTTAAGCATGTATTGGGATTCGCAAGGCATGTCCCTCTTCTTGGTGTTGTATGTAGTCCATTTAGGTCTTGCCCTTCTACACGTTTCATGTTGTTGTTTGATATTTGGCCGACTTGTAAATGTAATATTCTTGTTGTCATTGGCTAACATGTAATTTAATCAATGTAATATCATGTATAAATTGTAAACCTAGTTGATCTAGGTTGTGTTCATGTCAAGGATGTGTAATGCATTATGATTTTTATGTAAGCGACTGAAAGATAAAGAACAAAAGTGGGAGATCCTATTTGGACTCAAGTTGATCATATTTTTGTGATAGAAGGAAAGTGAAGAGTGTGCCTAACTATTTGTTGGAGGCAATGAGCCAAAGGCAAAACTTCTTGAAGGCTGAAAACAGTGAGTGAGTAAGCTGCAAAGAAGACATTTGAAAAAGTTGTAGAAGAGTTGTCAAAGAAGAATTGCAATCATCAAAAGGATTGAGCTTCATTGTTAGATTCAAACAATAGAAGGATTGCCATGCTATAATATTTTTTGAGTTTGTTCTCAGTTTAGGGAGTAGTTGCTTCCTTGGGTTGTGTTACACCTTGTTGTGTGTTTACCTATTTACTATTACTATGATAGGTTAAAATATCGAATAAATGAATGTGATTGTATTTTTTATTGAAAAATGTGTGTTTACACTTTATTTATATGTATTATTTGGAAAGTAATGAATGGAAGTTAAATTGATTTGATGTTAAGATTAAATGTTATGAATGACGATTTAATTTGGTATTTTGATTATGAAAAGAATATATGCAAATGATCGTTTTGATGAACAACTAAGTACCATTGCCTTGTTCTAGGTTGAATGCAAATACAAGGATCAAGCCTCCGTAAGGGAGGGAAAGTATCACTTAGAAGAAGTGATTGGTCGAGTAACCCTTAATGAAGCCTAACTAAGCTTTTTCACACACTTATAGATTGGTCCAATTAAGTCATAGATTGGGAAATTGGTAAGTTATCGCTTAGTTTTGTTTGTGATTGAATTTGGGAAGGTTTATGAATTTGTTGTGACGGTTCTTGTCATGATATTGTTGAGTCTCCTTTGTGCTTGTGAGTTCTTTCTTATACATTCTTTGTTTGAATCAATGAGATATATATACGTGGAATGTATATATATGTATACATGTGCATGTTGACGATAAACCCATACATGTGAGTTAATACATACATGAGTATACGTAGGTAGACGTACCTACGCATGCTAATGGACGAATTGCTCATGGACATGAAAATATCGAATGGATAATAAAACATGTATATATATATATATACATCATGTGCATATATATATCGATGAGTTTGTAAATATATACTATTGATTGTATGAGCAAATGTATATATCGATATATGTATAAATGCATTCAAAATACTGAATGATATATATTTAATATTATGTGAGTTTATGGATATATATATATATATACATATATTTATATATATGTATATATATAAATATATGTATGGATATACATATATATAAATATATACATTGATATTGATAAAGTGTTGTATATAAATGAAGCATTGTAGTTTCTATGAAATAGAGCGCATACTTTATATGATAAGGCACGCACTATGTTTAAATGATAATGCAACATATTATATGCACTCCATGGCAGCGCTATAGTCTTTAAAGTGCATCTACCAACCTACAAATACAATGCAATATTTAGAAGACTTAGTCAAATACATAAGTGATATTTGAAGAGTATTTAAAATGTTGACTTGGTCATAAGCACAACAAACACCAAAATGCACAATAGAAGTTATAAGTGGAGCCAAAATATGAAAATTGCATTACAAATAGAAGTCTAAACTGTAATCTTTTTCCAATGATGGAAGTCCAAGTAAAATGTGGAATAATTCATGTTAAAGTTGGCATATTTGGAGTCAACTTGTTTATCTTTCACCTTGCATTGGGAGAATTATTGAGGAGTCTTGGAGTGGATTGAGCTTGGAAGTCAGTTTATTTCATTTGGGAATAACCATTTTATAGGCATGTTATTTTGTCCTCTTATACTATTTATGTTTTTGAAAGGAATGAATGATGATGTTGTCTTCTGTTTTGAAATGCATTAATTTGCTAGGTTAGGAAAAGATTGTGTTTGAAAGAATCTTAACCTACTTAATTCTTATGAACCTTATTTGAGTGTTTGTACATACTCCATATTAAGGAGTGGATGCATTCGTCAGTATTATATAATAGGAAAGAGGAAGCTTAGAATAGCCTATGAAGTATCTGATTTCAATTTATTTGAGTAATCCAAACTATAGAAAGTTCATTGATTACCTTAGAACTAGATTGTTCCATGAAGAAAGTAGCTTATGTGTTGCATTTACTTAGTAGGAATGTTATGATTGTAGGTTGTTCCTGGGGTTAAAGATAACCTTAAGAAGGGAATTGCCTATGCATAGTTTATTGTAAAAGAAATATGTTATTCCTGGGGTTAAAGATTACCTTAAGAAGGGAATTGCCTATGCATAGTACATGAATGGTCATTAACCAAGTCAAGCTAAGATAGTGGGTGAAGAGATGACTTTTTATATGAAACTTTTTCCAAAGTAGTGTAAGTAGCCACTATTTACACTATCAGATCACTATGTCCAGTATAGACATTCTAGTTTGGGATTTTCATACTTGTAGGTGTAGCTACAATATGATTATGTTTTGGATTGTAGGGCATAACACTAAGCTCAGGAAGGCTATTTGATATGGGGTTTTACCAACCAATCTCTTCATTGAAGGGTAGGGCCATCTTTCCATATGTGGCAAATGTGTGGGGGATTGCATTTGAGTTTGTGGTTGGAAAAAAAGTGCTTGAGTGATGCTTCTCCTCATTAGTTGGTGCCTGAGATTTACAGGGGATTTCCTGGACCATTTGTTACTAGTGTTAATGAAGCTCAAGCAACTATGTATGTTTTCTTATATCCATTATGTGGAAGTTGTAATGCAAGAAATGTTATCTTGAGATATTAATGTATTGGAAGGATTGTCGTATTCAATTATAATGCAAATGGAAAGTTTGGAATATGTGTTACTTCAGATGTGCATATAATCTTTTAAATAGAAGAAATTTTTTTATTACTATGAGTTTTGAACATAGTTATTTACTTGAGGTTAAAATTTAGTGAATTTACTTTCATTGAACAATCGGCATGTTACAGGTTGAAGCCCTAAAATGAAGTTTATAGGGAGTTGTAGCTTCTTTAAGAGTGACCCTAAAACCTTTCTACTAGGAGTACTAGCTTCCTTGGATCGTAGCCCTAAAATAAAGTTGTAACTATTATTCTTTTGTGAGGACGGATTAAGATACTAACTCCTAGCAACATTTCTCACCGTGGTTTTTCCCTTGTGGGGTTTTCCACATACGTCTGGTGTTGTGAGGTGTTGTGCATTGCATTCATCCTTCATGTTTTTGTTTGTGTTGTAAAGTTTAAGTTTCAATTTTCTCTAGAGGGTTCGAGATTTGATAGAATACTAGTTCACCCCCACTCTTAGTATTCTGGTGTGTGTTCAATAATTGGTATTAGAGCCTAGTTCTTTAGAAGAAGTTTAATAGCTTGAGAAATATAGGATGGCATAACAGGATCTCGCAAGGTGCCTAGGTTTGATTGAACAAATTTTACTTTCTGGAGATACCAGATGGAAACTCGTCTATCCTCTTTGGGGCATGGTGTTTGGCAATCTATCAAAGATGGATATACCATTCCTGCTACTCCTTCAATTGATCCAACTGAGATTAGGGCTTATGATAATAATGGAAAGGAAAAGAAAGCTATATTGAGTGGGCTATCAGATTCTGATCTTGTAAAATTAATGCATTGCAAGTCAACAAAGAAAGTTTGGGATAAGCTCAGTGGCATCTATGAAGGAGATATAAAAGTAAAGCAAGCAAAGTTGTGGATCTACAAAGGTAATTTTAAGAACCTGAAAATGTCAGAGGATGAAGATATTGCAGGATATGTGCTTTGGGTTGATGAAGTGGTCAATGCAATTAGAGGACTTGGTGAAGATCTTGAAGAATTTGTGGTTGTCAAAAAGCTATTGAGATCTCTTCCTAAATCTTATAGTTCTAAGGTATCTTTTGTTGAGGAAGTTAAAGATCTAGATAAAAGTTCAATTAATCAATTATATGGTGCCCTTATTGCATTTGAAATGAGAGAGTTTGACAAAGAAGGTCCAAAGAAGGAAGCAACATTCAAAGCAAGTAAGAAAGAAACATATGAATAATCTGATCTAGATAGTGACGCTGATGAAGAGGAATCAATTTTTTTAAGGAAGTTGAAGAGAGGTCTTGGAAAGTACAATGGTAAGCTACCTTTCAAAATTTTCAAGTGTGGAGAGGTTGGTCATTTTTCTTCTAAATGTCCCTTGAAAGATTTTGATAAGAGAAATAAAGGGCCTAGAAGAAATAGGGTTAAGAAGAGTCTCTACTCCATGGAATATTCCTACTCTACAAAAGATGATGATTCTAGCGGTTTGGACAATGAAGATGAAGTCTTGTTTTTTGCTCCTAAGAATACTAGAGTTAAACCTCAATATCCAAGTATTGTGTGTATTGCTTTTCATGCAAAAGATGAGGCTAATTCATGGGTGATTGATAGTGGTTGTTCCAACCACATGAAAAGAGATAAGAGCAAGTTTATCAAACTTGTGAAGTGGAATGATGGCATAGTCAAGCTTGGAGATGATACTTCAATGCAGATTTGTGGAAAAGGTTCAATTAGTATTGATAGAAAGAGTAGAACAAAAGATGTTCTTTATGTAAAAGGTCTCTGACACAATCTTCTTAGTGTGAGTTAGGTGTGTAGAAATGTGTACAATCTCATATTCAATAAAAATGGATGTGAAATTAGAAAATTAAATTCTGGTCAATTGGTTGTTGAAGGATCTAGGACAAGCGGTGACATATACAGTCTAAGAGATGTAAATGGAAGATCTTATCTTCTAGGAAAATCAAGTGAATGTTGGTTGTTGCATAGGAGAATGGAACACATTAACTTTGAAAATATTGTGAAGGTCATCTCATTACATTTAGTAAGAGATATGTCTAAGATAATCAAGCCTGCAAGTACAGTGTGCAAGGAATGTCAATTTGGTAAGTAGACAAGGATAAGTTTCAAGTCTAAAGAATATTCTTTTTGTAGACCTTTGGAGTTGGTACATACTGATTTGTACGGACATACCCGAATAAGAAGTATGAAAGGAGAAAGGCACTTCATTCTTTTTGTTGATGATTTCTCTAGGATGACATGGGTTACAATCTTGAAAGATAAGTTTGATGCTTTTAGTAGACTCAATATTTTCAGGTCAATGGTTGAGAATGAAATGAATGCAAAGATCAAAATTTTGAGGTCTAATAGAGGAGGTTAGTTTAGTTCAAATGAGTTCAATGAATTTTGTGAAAAACATGAAATAAGAGGCATCTATTTGTTGCTAGAACTCCTTAATAGAATGGGGTAGTTGAAAGAAAGAATAGGATTGTTCAATGTTGGAAATCAAGGTATAACTTGCAATAATATGAACTTAAATATGTGGTTGCAAATATGAAATTATGTTTATAAGATTATCATAAAATGATTAAGTGATTGAAAAATGCAACAATGAAAGAAAAAAATTAGAATACCACAAGCCATCAACACAAGCGACACAAGATATACGTGGAGAAACCCTTGCGGGAAAAAACTCCACACCCAAAGACATCTAATGTTTGTATTAATCTTCAAGGAAGCACATCAATACAACAATCCTCTTTATAATCTAGTAGCACTTTGTCGTCCTAACAACCTGCAAAGAACTCATACTAAACCACCATCCAAAGGCTCCAATATATAGAAGTTTGTGGGAGAGAATACCACAAATGGTATCCCAAAACAAGAAGTAAAACCACCTAAAAAAATCCATGCCCCCCTTAGTGGACAACCCATAAACATGGAATAAAATATTAAATTATCATATGGCCTTTACATGGGTGCCTAGCCCATAGCCAATAGGAATTAGTCAAACTTGAGTGCTCCATAACTCTCTGACGGCTCTGATGACTACATGCAAGATCATGTACCAACATGAAAACCTGGCTGCCCAACCATGCAAGAGCATGCAAAACATGCAAGCACATGCACACTCAAGTGGTCCCAACCCAGAAAGTTGGACGCCCAAGAGGAATATGCCTCCAAGATGCTTTGTAAACGCCATTGTGATGGGTCCACCTCTTTGAATGCAATTACAATTTTTCATAAGAAAATAAATAATAAATATTTTGTCCCTCATGTCCCCTAGAGCACTTTCCAAAGAATATGGAGACACATAAATCAACTTAGGATAGCAATTTTAATGTCACCTATCCTAACAATCTCCCACTTGACATTATACATTGCAAGTATATCCATGAGATATAAATAAAATATATATCCAAGTACAATGATCAAGGCCCATGGCCTTCGTGCACCAAGAGAACTTATTTGTGGTCATTGGTTTTATGAGATAATTTGCAACATTATCCAAAGTGTCAACCTTCTCAATAAAACCTTGCCATTTTGTACCATTTCTCGCCCAAAGTGATAATAAACATCAACATGTGTTAGTACGAGCATGATACATTGTTTTTTTAGCTAAACATATGGCACTCTGATAGTCACATCCAATCCTCATAGTCCCGCAATCAAAACCAATGCCATTACCAAGTCTCTATAACCAAATTGCCTCCTTAGAGGCATGTGTAGCTACCATATACTCTACTTCGGTGGTGGATAATGCAAATGTAGGCTACCTCTTACTCATCCAACTCACTGCACCTCCAAACAAAGTAAAAACATAGCCACCAATGGACCTTTGACTATCCAAATCACCTACCCAATTCTAACTTAACTAAAGCTTTCTATGAACCTGATCTCTACTGATCTCCATCCAAAGAATATATTTTGTAGCCCCCAAATCCTTCATATCAAATGTGCCAGAAATTTGAGTCTTAAGCTCCTTAATCATCACCTTGTTGTTACCTATAAACATGTCATCAACATACATGACAATGATTAGAATATGATCATCAATAACCTTAATATAAACACAATGATCCTCCTCACTTCTAACAAAACCCAACTTCAATGCAAAGGCATCAAAATTCTGGTACCATATCTTAGGTGACTGTTTCAAACCATATAAAGGTCTCTTTAACCTGCAAACCAAGTGTTCTTTTCCTTTCACAACAAAACTGTTAGGTTGTCGCATATAAATCTATTCCTCAAGATCCCCATGTAAGAAAGTAGTTTTAACATCCATTTGCTCTATTTTAAAATCATAAGTAGTAGCAATTGATAACATGAATCTAATATAAGTTAACTTAGCAAGAGGAGAGAAAATTTCACTAAAATCAACTCCCTCTCTCTAGGAGTAGCCCTTGATCACCAATCTAGCCTTATACCACTCTAACTGACCATTTTCTCCAAATTCATTTTTAAACACCCACTTGCAACCAATGGGGGATTCCTTCCTTTAGGAAAACTCACAAGATCCCAAGTATCACAACTATCCAAAGCCATCATCTTCTCCTACATAACTTGCATCCAAGACTCACTCTTTTCTGAAGAAAGAGCCTCCCTATAGGTTCTAGGTTCATCGTTAGAACTCAACAAAGAAAATACACAACAAAAATTAGATGGGCTATACCTATTAACTAGATTTCATTGCCTTGTGGATCTTCTCAAGGTAGGAGTAAGGGGCTCTTGTTATTTTTCTTCTTCTACATGCTCATCTTGAACATCATCTAAACTCTTTGAACCCTGTTCTTCTTCTCCATCCTCAAATCCATTTGGTTGTTCTTCCACATGTGCATCTTCTTGCTTCTCAATCTTGTCTTAGCTTTCTCCTTTGGTTTTTCTTCACCTGAGTAAGCTCTAAACTCCCTAAAAATCACATCTCTAAAGAAAACCATTTTGCGGGTTAGTGGATTCCAAAAGCTTATAACCTTTTACATTCTCACTGTAACCAACAAAGATGCATTTATATGCTTTTGGATCTAACTTAGAATGCTTCTCTTGTGACACATGAACAAAAGCTTCACAACCAAAGACCCTTAAATGTGAAACAAAATGCTTTCTACCTATCCACACTTCATAAGGAGTTTTATCAACAAGAGTTGAACAAGGACACCTATTAACCAAATAACATGCAATACTTACAACTTCTACCCAAAAGCATCTATCAAGCTTAGCACCACTCAACATGCTCCTAGCTCTTTCCAGCAAGGTTTGGTTCATTCTTTCTGCTACCCCATTTTGTTGAGGTGTATAATGAGTATTCTTTTGTGGAACAATACCTGCATGCTTATAGAACTCGTCAAATTCCTTAGAACAATATTCACCCCCATTATCATATCTCAAAACCCTTATCTTATAATCTGTTTGCTTCTCAAATAAGGCTTTAAATTCCTTAAACTTAGTGAAAACTTCAAATTTTGCATGCATAAAATAAATTCAGGTGTATCTTGACACATCATCAATGAAATATAGTAATGATATTTTCCAAAAGAGTCAACATCCACTAGTCCAAACACATCCGAATGAATGATATCTAACAATCTCTTAGCTTTATTAGTCCCATTAGGAAATGATGATATATTCTATTTACCAAGCACACATTCTCACAATAATCATTTTTACCAACAGAATAATCAGAAATACCGTCAACCAACTTTTTATTCAAAATAGTCTTAAGAACTTTTTTACTTATGTGACCCAATATATGATGCCACAAAATACATGCATTTTCAGTGCAAGATACATTGGTAGAATTACAAAAATTGGAGGCATTAATCCTAAATAAAGTCCCTATATGAGATCCTTTAGCAAACACGAAACTCCCTCTTACCAAACTTGTAAGACCCCACTTTGCATGTGATTAATACTAAATCTAGTTGTTATAAGTTTCCATAAATAGATGATAGTTGTACTATGGGTAATACATAATGTGATTGTATGATAATATTCTTGAATTCAATGTTGACACTTGTTTCATTGTCATTGTCGTGAAGGTGTTATGGACTCGTAAATCTAGAATATGAATTGAAAGTGTAAATGGAATGGTTTTACAATCAAATCTTATTTCAACTATCAAAGTAATGTGATATATGATTGTTCTGATGATCGTATTGGTAATGTGCTAGGAGTTGGATTAAAACTTGGCAAGTAATGAAAATACATGTGCTAGCCTTTTCACAAGAATGTTATTTTTTTTTTGGATTATGAGGTTTACTGGATAGAACTTAGTGATTTTGTTAGTCAAGCATATATAAAAATTGGCCTAGGTGACTCATTCAACAAGATTCTATAGTTTGATAAATCTTGAGTTGTTCCCTTACCATCAATGTTCTTCATGTTGTTATCACCAAGGAAAACTTCTCCCCTATCATAAGCTGAATATGAAGTAAACCACTCCTTGTGAGGATTCATATGGTAGGAGCAACATGAATCAATAAGCCAAGCATCATCACTAATTTAGTGTTAGTAGAAATAATCAAAACATCAAAATCACCATCTTCTAAGGAGTTTTACATGGAAGCATCTGAACTATTTTTCTTGTTTCTACACTCCTTCACATGCTCTCTCTTACCATAATTCCAACACTTTACTCTTCTCAGGGGTTTTAGAATATCCTTTAGACTTGTCTCTCTTCTTGTCCCCTTTAGGTCCCCCTTTTTCTTTTGACCTTCCTCACACATGCAAGGCATATTGGGAGCCCACATTCATGGAATTTCTCCTTATCTCTTCCAAAAGAAGTATTGGAATGAGATTATCCATCTTCAATTTTGTACCACTACCACTTATGGCAACAATTATATTTTCCCAAGATTTGAGTAAAGAGAAAAGCAACATAATACATTTATCTTCTTCTTCTAACTTAACATCTATTGATGCAAGTTGACTTATAATCGTATTAAAAGAATTTAAATGTTTTGCAATAGAATCACCATCCTTCATTTTCAAAGAATACAAACATTTTTTGAGATACAACTTATTAGTAAGACTTTTAGTTTGATATATATCACCAATCCTCTTCCATAAATTGTATGTGGTAGATTCTTCGAAAACATTCAAGATGATGAAATTTTCAAGACACAACCAAATGGTTCCCCATGCCTTCTTTTCCATTTTCTTCCAATCTTCATTAGATGTTGATTCTAGTTTATTTTCATTTGAAACTTCCAACCACTAATATCTCTCTTCAAGAAGATCCTCCATCCTCAACTTCCACATGATCTTGTAGCCAGTGCCATTGAATTTCTCAATATCTAAACGGGAGGTAGAAGCCATGGTATACAATCTTCTTCACAAATCTATAAAACCCACAATGCACAAGCTCCCACTACAACCAAAAAACCTTCAACACTCAAAAGAAAGGCATCCCTCTCTTAATAGAACCGTTAGCTCTAATACCAAATGTTGGAAATCAAGGCATAACTTGCAGCAATATGAACTTAAATATGTGGTTACAAATTTGAAATTATGTTTACAAGATTACCATAAAATGATTAAGTGATTGACAATTACAACAATGAAAGGAAAAAATTGTAATACCACAAGTCATCAACACAAGTGACACAAGATATATGTGAAGAAATCCTTGTGAGGAAAAACTCAACACCCAAAGAGATCCAATGTTTGTATTAATCTTCAAGGAAGTACATCAATACAACAATCCTCTCTACAATCCTGTAGCTCTTCATCGTCCTGACAACCTACAAAGAACTCATAGTAAGCCACCATCTAAAGGCTCCAATATATAGAATTTCATGGGATAGAATACCACAAATGGTATCCCAAAACAACAAGTAAAACCACTTGGAAAAACCCACGCCCCCTTCATGGACAGTCCATAAACATGGAATAAAATATTAAATTATCACATGGCCTTCACATGGGTGCCTAACCCACAGCCAATAGGAATTGGTCAAACCTGAGTGCTCCATAACTCTTTGACAAATTTGAGGCTACATGTAAGATCATGCACCAACATGCAAACTTGGGCACCCAACCATGCAAGAGCATGCAAAACATGCAAATAACATATTTGCAAGCTCATGCACACTCAAGTGGTCCCAACCCATAAAGTTGGATGCCCAAGAGGAATATGCCTCTAAGATGCTTTGTAACCACCATCATGATGGGTCCAACTCTTTGAATGCAATTACAATTTGTTATAAGAAAATAAATAATAAATATTTTGTCCCTCATGTCCTCTATAACACTTTCCAAAGAACGTGGAGACACATAAATCAACTTAGGATAGCAATTTTAATGTCACCTATCCTAACATTCAAGAGATGGCAAGGACCATGTTGATGAAAGAAAATCTACCTGATGTTTATTGGAGAGAATTCATTCATACCATAGTATATATTCTTAACAGAGGATTGTTAAGATTGAACACCACTAAGACTTCATATGAGTTGTGGTATGGAAGACCTACAACTATCAGGTATTTTAGAGTCTTTGGAAGCAAATTCTATATCAAAAGAGATGGAGATGTTTGATTCAAGGGATGAAGAAGATATATTTCGAGGATACTCATCTCAGATTAAAGCATACAGGTGTTACAATAAGCGATTGGGAAGAATAGTTGAAAGCACTAATGTGAAAGTTGATGAAGATCTACATCAAAATATGAATGAAATTGAGGACTATGGATATGATGCACCTCCCTACTCAAATGAAGATGAAGAAGAAGAAGTTGAAAAGAAAGAAGAAACACCAGAAAAGATCAACAAGACCCCTGCAAAGTATGTTCAAAGGAATCATTCAAAAGATCAAATCATTGGTGACAAGAACGAAGTAGTGTTGACTAGAAGAAGACTTGCAAAGACAAATGAATAAGTAAAAAAAAAATTGTCATCAAAGGTAGAACCAAAATTTTTTGTTAATGCTAGCAAGGATGAAGGGTGGATACAAGCAATGGAAGAAGAGTTGAATCAAACTGAGAATAATCAGACTTGGGAATTGGTTCCAAGGCCTGCAAACAAGAATGTGATAGGAACTAAGTGGGTATTCAAGAATAAGTTGAATGAGGAAGGAGAAGTGGTAAGAAAAAAAGCATGATTTATTTGTAAAGTCTATTCACAAGTAGAAGGTATTGATTTTGAGGAGACTTTTTCTTTGGTAGCAAGAATGAAATCAATCAGAATATTTCTTTCTTTTTCTGCCTACAAGGACTTCAAAGTTTATAAAATAGATGTCAAATCATCTTTTCTAAATGGATATTTGAAAGAAGTCTACATAGAACAACCTAATGGATTATGGTTATTATAATAACCAAACATGGTATGCAGACTCAAAAAAGATCCCAGGGCTTGGTATGCAAGGTTTGATAAGTACTTACTTCAACAAGAATTCAAGGTACCGTAGATAGCAATATTTACTTCAAGATTAAGGATGAAATAATTTTGATAGTTTTTGTGTATGTTGATGATATAATATTTGGTGGAAATGATGAGATGTGTAAGAAGTTTATTGAAAATATGTAGGAGTTTGAAATATTTATGATTGGTGAGTTGCCTTTCTTTCTTGTCCTTCAAATTGCTTAGCTAGATGATGGTATCTTTATTTCTTAAGCAAAGTATGTCAAGGAGATGTTGAAGAAGTTTGGGATGGAAGATTGTAAACTAGTTAGTACTCCCATGGTTATTGGTTGTCATTTGAGAAAAGATGATGAGTCTCCCTTGGTTGATTAGAAGCTATATAGATCAATGATTGGAAGCTTATTATATATAACTACTTCAAGGCTTGATATCATGCATGCGGTACGGTTGGTTGCAATATTTTAAGCATTCTAAAGAAACTCATGTGAAGGCAGACAAGAGAATATTCATATACTTGAAGTGTACTTTGGATTATGGCTTATGGTATCCAAAAGGTAACGATTTTGATCTGAGTGCTTGCACTAATGTTGATTGAGTTGGTTGTGTTGATGATAGGAGTACAAGTGGTGGTGATTTCTTTTTAGTTATCACATTGGTTTCATGGCATAGTAAGAAGCAAGATGCAATATCCTTGTCCACTATAGAAGTAGAGTACATTGTTGCAACATCCTATTATACACAAGTGTTGTGGATGAAGCAAACATTGAAGGATATCAAGATACAGTATGATGAGCCTATTCCTATTTTGTGTTGTAATACAAGTGCTAGATCAATATTTCCAAGAATCCAGTGATGCATTCTAAAACCAAGCACATATCGATTAGGTATCACTTTCTAAGAGAGAAGATTGCAGATAAAGAAGTGAAGTTGGAATATGTACCTACAAAGGATCAGATTGTAGACATTTTCACAAAGGATCTTGTAAAGGATATATTTGAGTATCTTTGACAGAAGTTAGGGTTAATTGTCCCTCCTTCTTACTAGATTCATAGTTGGTACATTTGTCTAGGGGAAGTAATTCATGCCATATATTTTGTCCTGGACTTATGGTGGCTACCTCTCAAGGGGAGTAGGTAGTGATTTTTATTGATAGGGGGAGCCTATAAGCTATTTCAAATTAAAGGAAAGAGTATGCTTTGTGTACCTTAGGGGGAGATCTTGTTCCCTAAGGGGGAGAAATTGAAGGAGAGAGAATTATGCACAAAAGGAGGAGAAGAAGTTTCCCTTTGTCCTTGATGTCAAAGGGTGAGAAGTGTGCATGTAAATTTGGTTTTTCCATCAATGCCAAAGGGGGAGATTGTTGCAGTTTAGTTGTTATTGATGTCAAAATTATGTTTGAGTTTGGTGCATCTTGGTAAGTTTGATTGTTAGTATTGTCAAAAGTGAGTTACAACTTGGCCAATTGGTTGCTAGAGTCTTTAAGAGATGCTCTGCATTTCTCTGCTAGTGATGTTGTGCTTTTGCAGTTTGCAAGATAGATTCATGGTGTGTCAAGACATGTGTGGAATAAGTTTTATTTCATTTGAGTTACATGAAATATGTTTTGGAAGTGACAATTTGAAGGTGTTGTTTCTGTGAGGATGCTCACAGTGGTGCAAAGTTCGGCTCTGCATTCCTTCACATTTGTAGATATGGTTGTGTGGTTCAAAAGTTAAGCTTTTTGAGTTGTGAAGGTGTTATATTCAAAGTTTCATATCATTTATCCTTCCATAGAGAAAGTTATAAATGACAGTGTTCAGGACTATGTTGTTTCCTAACTGGTTTCAATTTTTGTTGGCTTGCACCAACTTGTTTCTTCTTGAAGTTGTGAAAAGGATGTATGAAATTATTCCTGAATATCATGTGATGTTTTTAGTTGCTTTGTAAGGTGTTTTCTATTTTCTCCAGAACAAGCTCTAGTTTGGAATGAATTTGTTGTTGGGTTATGCTTTTGCTTGGCTGACTAGGGTATGTTGACAGTATGCACCACAAATTCATGATTGTGTGAAGTCTATGGAGTGTTTGGCGATGTTTCATGGGTCATGTCAACTCATTTGGGAGAGGTGCAAGTAAAGTCTTATCATTCATGTCTACCAATGTTGTAATGGCCGACATGCTACAAGTTTCATGTTTTCTTCCTTAAGGCTAACCTAATTTGAATCTGTGAAGTGTGTGGATGTTGTTCATTGAAGGTTGTTGTGAAGAGTGCTTAGAACCAAGTTAAGCATGTGTTGGGATTTGCAATGTGTGTCCCTCTTCCTGGTGTTGCATGTAGTCCATTTAGGTCTTGCCCTTCTACATGTTCCATGTTGTTTGATTTTTGGCTGACTTGTAAATGTTATATTTTTGTTTTCATTGGCAGATATGCAATGTAATCAATGTAATATCATGTATAAATTGTAAACCTAGTTGATCTAGGTTGTGTTCATGTTGAGGATGTGTAATGCATTATGATGTTTATGTAAGCAATTTAAAGAGAAAGAGAAGAAGTGGGAGATATTTTCTGGACTAAATTTGATCATATTTTTGTGTCAAAAGGGAAGTGAAGAGTGTGCCTAACTATCTACTAGAGGTAGCAAGCCAAAGGAAAAAATTCTTGAAGGCTGAAAGAAGTGAGCCAGTAAGCTGCAGAGAAGACATTTGAAGAATTTATAAAAGAGTTGTTAAAACACAATTACAATCATCAAAAGAGAAGGGAGAAAATAGAATTGCAATCATCAAAAGGATTGAGCTTCATTGTTAGATTCAAACAATAGAAGGACTATCATGTTTCAATATTTTCTATGTTTGTTCTCAGTTTAGGTAGTATTTTCTTCCTTGGGATGAAGCCCTAAAATAAAATTTGTAGGGAGTTGTAGCTTCCTTGGGAGTGACCCTAAAACCTTTTATAAGGAGTAGTATCTTCCTTGGCTTATATCCCTAAAATAAAGTTGTAACTATTTTTTTTGTGAGGTTGGATTAGGACAGTAGCTCTTAGCAACATTTCTCACCATGGTTTTTCCCCTTTAGGGTTTTCCATATACATTTGGTGTTATGTGGTGTTGTGTATTGCGTTCATCTTTCATGTTTTTGTTTGTGTTGTAAAGTTTAAGTTTTAATTTGCTCTAGAAGGTTTAAGATTTGATAGAATACTGATTCACCCCCGTCTCAGTTTTTTAGTGTGTGTTCAACACTCTATAGATATGGATTTGAAAGGACATATAGAGGAATTTTTCCAAAGTACGAGACTGAGGGTACCAAAGAATTCATCCCTAAAGTCATGCAACAAGGACAAATTTAAACACATGATCTTGAAAAGGTAATACAATGAAAAGTTGTAGGGATTGAGAGTTGGAGTAAGTCTTATGAGGTACTAAATAAGAACATGTATGAACCCATGACACTAATGAGATAGTGTAGTGAAGAGTGTTACAAATCAAGCTTCGGGGATACTTAATACCTCATACCACATTAGAGGAATTCCCTATAGAGAAGGGGGATTTTCTACTCAAAAATTCTCTTCATTCAAAGAGCCTCATGGGGAAAACTACCCTAAACTACCTAAAGGAACAATGCGAGAGTTCTAGAATTGGAAAGAGCAGGTCACGAAGATTTTCTAGGCAAACTGACAAGCTCTTGGCCAAAGGACGTCAACGTGGGATACAAACGATAACACAACGCACTGGTGTCCAAGAGGTGCACTGACGTCTCGTATGGACCATAAAGTAAATTTATCATAAAAAATGGCAAAGTGACTACTAGCAATCAAATTGGTAAGAACTTACAAAATGCGGGAATGTAACAAAACTAAAATAAAGTAAAGTATTGATGATAACGATAAAGAGTAGAAAGTACTTACAACCACCCAAGTAATGAAGCCTCCAACAAGTGAATGCCTTTAATACTTGCATGTGTAAGATCTAGAGAAAGTGTTGGGGTTGTATAGGGGATTGCCTCAGTCAAACCCCTGTTTTGGTGTTCCCACCTCCATGGACAACCAGATAGATAGAGAGAAGTAATAGATATAAATGAAATGAATGCAAGAGTGATAAAAGCAATCCTCGCTCGAGGAGGAGAACCCGTATCAAAAAGTAGAGATGCAATAAGTAGGGGATGTGTGAAATCCCAAGATGCTCGCAAGCACAAGACAAGGGAGGTAGAGTTACAAGAGCCAAAGGAGCTATAAAGAGGGAAAGCAAGATAGTTGTAAGAGCCAAGAGAGTTACAAAGGGTGTTATAAGAGCTTGAGAGTGCTTGAGGCTGTTGTAACAAGTTGTATGGAGTTGTGAAAACAAGATAACAAGAGCAAGAGAAGAGAGAAATGCCAGAGCCAAGGCTGGAAAGAAGCTAGAAGGCCAAATGAATTGAGAAGATAGCATTTAAGGAGAGAAGAGAAGCAAAAAGAAGCTTCCCAAGCAGTTATAAGGAATCTCGAGCCATTACCATTGAAAAAATTAGCTGATAAGTGGCAAACATGCTTAGAAATAGTCGTTTGAATGTTGAAACATCACAAGACACTAGCGTGGCACACAAATGTCTACGTGGTGCACTAGTGTCTGAACACATTGTTGGCATATGGCTTTGATGAGGTCGACATTGGATACTTGTGTTGTCATTGATGGCAACTGGTGTCTACAGTTTGATCCACAGTATCAGGTGCGCTTATATCGACAGAGAATCTAAGTCTTTGTATTCTACCAACAGAGAAAGTAAGGAACATGACATCTAGTTGGTATGCTGATCCAACTACTTCATCGGATCACTATTTTGAAATGTGGATCCC
>VDFB02256132.1:135183569-135256972 GCA_007258455.2 Sequoia sempervirens | reverse complement strand
ATACAAATTGATTTTAAATAACTAAAACAAACTAAAAGAAGTTGAAATTTTAAAAAGTACTAAAAAGTGTGACGAATATCGGAATATGCAATAACAATCCACATTAATATTACTCTAATGATTTAGAAATACATGTGTACACATAATAAACCTTCTTGTCTTATATTAATATCTCATCATCATTATTTAATATCCAACAATACACTCATAAACATAATCTGTTTTTACTTTCCTTCAATAGTGCTAATAAGATTAAAAAATGGTGTGGTTGTGACTATGGATGAGTTCCTATTTTCACTTGAGATAGACAATATAAATCTAGATAAGCTGCACCAATAATGAAAGAAAGCATATAGTACATAAGGTAAACAGCTATAGGGAGAAACATCTGCTTCAACAGAGTAATTCTTTGCTATCTCAGCATGGTGCGGGTTGGACTGTAAGCAGTGCACTGTCTGGGTTTCATGCATTGACAAATGCTGATAGCACTTGAAGAATTCTTGCTTAAAAACAATCCATAATGAGCATTAACAAACAGAAAGAGGGTTATCTTAAATTTATGATGCTTGATGCTGAGAAACTTATTGCAGAGGTCCTGCATGACAGATTTACTCAGTATCTCCACCAAATGGTCGCTTTGGTATTTGCTTCATGCAGTGGATTTTGATTATTCTGATGATGATGGAGTTGTCAATATACTTTGCAGAGGATCCTATGATGAAGAAATCCCCAAGATCAGTGTTAGAACTAGAGTCTTGGATTAGAAAACAGCTGCCAGTCAAGCTATTGATTTATTTGTGCTTCACACACAGAATGCATTTACAGCCTACTTTGAGGAGGCACTGAAGATATCAACAAAATATGTTGGGTATTTTCATGAAGATGCTCATCTTTAGGCAATCATTGGGCTCTAAAATTTATTAGGACTTTTCCAAGTTCAAATCAATTGTCCAAGTAAATTAGGAACATTCTTAATATGATGATGAACATCTAGGTCAGGGCTATTATACATGAGGATAATGGCAAGGAAGTAGTTTCCCAAGCAAAGCATGTTTTTCTTGCAGAGATATGGATTATTGTCTATTTATCAAATTGCCATTTTATCTCGAAGCAGAAGCTGGCCTTTATGAATTCATTAAAAAATGCTCGAGCAGAAATGGGCATTTGGTTATAGTTGTTGCCAAAGCAACTGATGCTACACAGAGCTGTTGCAAACAAGCATACAGATTGTGCCATTATCCTATTGGAAAATGGGAGATGTCAATCAATAGGCATATTAAATTTGAAGGAATTGATTCCATTACATGTATGCATGATATGTCACAAGGTTCGAGTTCGTGTTTGTGTTTGACAACAATAAAATTCAAACGAAGTTCACCAAGGAGAAAAAATTAGAAAAAAAAAATCATAATTATATTTTCCTTATATAAATTTGAATTTTTTTTTTAAATATAAAAAATAATCCATTAAACTGTCAATAATTTAATATTGCTAAATAGATATGAAATAAAAGAGTCAAATTTATTATTTATTAAAATAAAATAATTAAAATTTAAAATTTAATAAAAATATTTTACATTTATTAAATTAAAATTATTAAAAATAAAACAATATTATGTTAAACTTGAATATATTATAATAAACTTAAATAACATTATAATGTAAATATGTTCAAAATTTTAATTTTAATTTATTAATATATAAATAATAAATATGTTAAATTTTACATATTAAATAATAAATATATTATAATTTAAATATGAAATATTAACTTGTTTGCCTCCTATGCCGTGTGGGTGGGAATGATAATCATGACTTTACTACTAATGGTGTGCTTGTATAGGAGAGAATACCTCAATATGAAAAGGGGCGTTGCACTGGCTAGAGTAAGCAGCAGAGACGATTTTCCAATAGATGACAATTTTCTAAAGAAAGTAAGTGCCTTGCATTTTCATTCGCATGATTTTTGTTTGCATGACCCAAGACTGCCTGCAATACAAGAGACAAGTACAAAGGAGGTTAGGACCACATCAATTGGGAGAGCACTCTTTCAATCATTTAACCATCGAATTGAGGGCCCAATGGACTTCATTTCAACCCAGGATTCTCGTCTCTTCCTCTAGAATGTGTATCAAATAGCCAAATATGTTTTAATTAAAAAATTCCTAGCCTTGTTTCGTACGATCTTTAGGGTGAATTAGAACAAATGTTTTAGATTTTTTTGGAATTCGCCAAATTTTGAATGTCATATATAAAGTTCAACACGAACCATGTGACATAGGATGCATGGTAACGGGAAATGTGGCTGTCAACAAATGTGGCTGCCTTGAAGAAAGCCCATGAAACATTGAAATGCAATGGAGGTGATTGGTTAGAATTTTGCTTTTAGTTGGGGTTCCTAACAAGATTGTGGCAATTTTTGAATTGGATGAAAGCTGTTAGACTTAAGGCGACTTCAAAGATTGTTCAAAGCTTTAAGTGAACTATTTTTGCTTTGAGTTTGGGTGAACCCTGTCTCAACCTGAGTTTAGAATGTAATTACTTAAAAATCATTTTTATTTTAAAAATGTGTAGAGATTTATTAGTCATTCATTACTGAATAATAGTTAGTTAATTATCTGTTAGAACTTTGGAAGTTAGTTGTAGAAGGCACTTCTATGCACATTACCAATATTATTATATATAAAGCTTGTGGCTCTCATTGTAATCATCTGGAAACCACCACACATTGTTGGAGTACTGTTATGAAGCTCAATCATTTATAACAAAGGATTGAATTGAATATCAATGAAAGGAATACGATAAGTACCATGAAGCTTGCTATGCCATTTGGTGTTTCTCATTGTGATATTGTCTTATAGATCCTCTATGTTACTTATGTGGGGTTTTGTGTTGCAATACTATGTCACGTAAAATCTGGTTCGCCTTTGCTCTCTACATTCTTTGGGTGGATTCTTCACTTCTTACCAAAATTGGCATAGGCGGAGGAGCTCTAGAACTATTCCTTCAAAGATGTCATTCTCTTGTTCTTCATAAATTTTCCTTTTTTGAATGCTTACAATGCTATCCGTTTTCATGAACCTTGTTGTAAATGAGTACATAAAACTATCCACCATCATTGTATATTTCCACAGATAGTTATAAGAAGGGAAGCCTCCACTACCAATAGAGGAGGAACTGTGGTCCTACATGCTACTTCTAATGAATTTGTCCAGACTAATCTTAGAAATAACAATTCTATACCCATAAAGGCCTTTTTTTCCTTCATTAAAATAATCGTGAAAACATATGGCCTAGTTCTCAAACAATATACAATAACCAAAATATAAATTACAGAAAATATAAACTCTTGTTGCCTCTACACCACCTAAATACAAGATATAGCTGTGATCTATGCTTAACAAATATTATGTACAAAGAAGAAGTTCAGCTAATAGAGAAAAAAAGGAAATAAAAGGCAGCCAAAAACAATCCAATACACCATTTATTAAAATCTTGGTCCACAAATCTAATGAGCATGCAAGCGTGATGCGCAAACCCCATGTTGACACCCCATTTTGTTGTGTCCCATTTTGCTCTATTCTACCTCATAAGCTTGTGTTTGGTCATATTCACTCATTTGTTGACAACCGATCTAAGATACTTCATGTGGACCTTTCTTTGTGTTCCCTTTTCCCTTGTGTTGCCTTCCATTTTCACTTTAGTCAATTATCCAAGTGAAAAAAAATCCAAAATTGACTAAGTGATTTTGATTGTCAACATTTTGTTGAGGTTTCAAATCCTCTATCGAGGCCTAACATAGATTTTCTAACCTCTTTAATTTTAGTTGTAAAATGTGTTAAGTCATTGTGCCTTGGCAAATTCAAAAGGTTCTAAAACCTTTGTCGATTCTCGACATGGTTTTCACAACCTCGTCGAAGGCCGACAAACTTTTTATAACTTTTTAAATGTGGCCAAGTTTAGTCTTTGTCAAAGTTTTGAGGAGGTTTTGAAACCTCTGTCAGCTTCCGACAAGGTTCTCACAACCTTGTTAGAGCCCAGTACGGTTTTTGTAACCTTTCGAAAGACAAAGGATGGCAGAAGTTTTATGTGCTCATTGGGGTTTGGAATAGGTTTTGAAACCTATGTCGAACTCCAACAATGTTCTTGAAACCTTGTCAAAGCCAGACAGGGCTTTTGAAACCGTTTGAAGGGCTAAGTTTGGTGAAGATTTCAAGTGGCTGTTGCTAGAGCTGCGAGTATTTAAAACCTTTGTTGACTCTTGACAAGGTTCTCACAAGCCTGTTGGAGTTCAACATGGTTTTTGAAACCCTTTTGAAGAATCAAAGACTTCGGCATTTTCAAAGGCTTGTCAACAAAATAAGGTCATTCGTGAACCTATGTAGGCTCCCAACAAGGTTCTCACAATCTTTTCAAAGCCTGATGCACCTTTTTGAACCTGTTGAAGATTCTGAAAAGGGTGTGTTCCTAGGCTTGGTGGAGATTTGAGATGGTTTTGTGACCATCAAAAGTTGCCGATGGTGGTGCTTTTGCTGCCATGTGTTGCCAATTGCAAAGGAAATGAGGGAAAGGGCAAGTTTTATACTTGTCAGATTTTTGAGGTGGTTTCAAAACCACCTACAAAGGCTGAAGGGGTTGCAATAACCCATGATTTCACCAACACAAAGGGATTGTCAAGATGTAGAGAGGAAGCTTGCGGTAGGAAAAGAAAATATGTCGGTATCATTTCAAAAGCATTTCAAACAACTTGAGCACCAAGCATAGTGACATTGAGGGCATTAACTTGCCCACCTACCTACAACTATTCATCCACCAACCCGCCCCTCCTTTTCTAAGTGTCATTAAGACTAGAAGCAATGTCTCAAGAGCATCACGATACCATTCTCTTCGTGTCAAAGGGGTTCTTCAAGGACAAAGAGTGATAGTATTGATAGACAATGGAGCCACTTATAATTTAATTGACAAGAGGACCGTAGCCAAGATGGGTTTGAAGGCAAAAGACTTTGAGGGGTTTTATGTTTCAACTGCAGGTGGCAACATTCTTTCTTGCACTAGTCAGATTCAACATATGGAGCTGATCCTAGAGGGACACAGGGTGCGAGACGATTTCTACATAGTTGACATTGGTGATACGGATGTGGTCTTGGGAGTACAATGGTTACATTCGCTTGGGGAATACACAACCAACTACCAAGCTATGGAGTTGAAGTTCAAGCATGAGGGGAAAGATATCGTTCTTCGAGGCCTATCCAAGGGTGGCTCGATGGTAGTTTCAACTAGGAGGATGGAAAGGTCTTTCCGTAGAGATGAGGTGCCTTGGGTAGCAGAGTGTTTGATCATAGATACTAGTCCTCCAAAGGAAGGAAGAACCTACCCCATCAACATCCAATCCATCTTAGACAAGAAGTGTAAGGTATTTTGAGAGATCACTTCTAGATTGCCACCCGATAGGGGATTCTAGCATGTGATTGAGATTGAGGAGGGAGCCAAGCCCGTCATCACCACTCCCTATCAGCACCCAAGATGTACAAAGAGGAAATTGAGAAGGCAATAAAGGAGTTGTTGGACATGGAACACATCCATCAGAGCTCTAGCCCTTTTGCTTCATCTATAGTGTTGGTTAAGAAGAAGGATGGGACATTGAGAATGTGCATTGATTATAGGGCTCTCAACAAGAAGACAATCAAAAACCACTATCCCATTCCCAGGATCGACGAGTTGATAGATGAGCTCCATGGTGCAGTATATTTCTCCAAGATTGATTTGTGCTCAGGTTACCACCGAATCCGAGTGAGGCAGGAGGATGTGCATAAGACGACTTTCAAGTGTCACTACAGGCACTATGAGTTCTTGGTCATGCCATTCGGGTTGACCAATGCCCCTGCTACCTTCCAATCTTGCATGAATTAGGTATTCATTCATTTTATGCCCAAGGGGTTAGTGTTGATAAGGAGAAGATCAACATGTGACATACTTGAGCGTCATTCATTTTATGCCAAGATGTCAAAATGTGAGTTTGGGATGATTGAAATTTTTGTACTTGGGGCATAAGATTAGTGCTCAAGGGGTTAGTATTGATGAGGAGAAGATCAAGGCAATTCAGGATTGGCCTAGGCCCAAGAACTTGTCACAATTGAGAGGATTTGTGGGTCTATGCAGTTAGTATAGGTGGTTTGTGAGAGGTTTCTCACAACTTGCAGCTCCCTTGACCAACTTGACAAAGAAGGGGGCATTCTCTTGGAGTCCTACAGTGCAACAAGCTTTTGATAAGCTTAAGGAGGTAATGATTCCATGTCCTTTTTTGGCTATTCCAGATTTCTGACTTCCTTTTGTACTTGAGTGTGATGCTTCCGGAGAGGGCATTGGGGCAATTATGATGCAGAATAAGCATCCCATAGCATATGAGAGTAGGAAGCTCAAGGATTCAGAGAAAGTCTTCTCCATTTATGATAAGGACATGTTGGCTATCATGCACGCCCTTGCCAAATTCAAACAGTACTTGGTTTGTGAGAAATTTGTGGTAAAGACGGATCATAACAGCCTCAAGTTCTTCCTCAATCAGCGCAATTTAAATGATAGACAACAAAAATGGGCAAGCAGGCTCCAAGCCTATGATTTTAATATTGACTATGTGAAAGGAAAGAACAATGTAGTGGCTGATGCACTATCTAGGAAGCCCTATTTATGCTCTATGTTTA
This sequence comes from Sequoia sempervirens, assembly GCA_007258455.2. Classification (NCBI taxonomy): domain Eukaryota; kingdom Viridiplantae; phylum Streptophyta; class Pinopsida; order Cupressales; family Cupressaceae; genus Sequoia; species Sequoia sempervirens. The sequence continues at coordinate 135,250,274 of VDFB02256132.1, read as the reverse complement.
ATATATTTGCTAATTGGAGGGTTGCCATAATAGTTGAATATGCCAAAGATTCCTTTGCCACTAATATTATGGATGGGAAGTTACTTGATGATAGATACAAAGTGATTGAAGATCTCATCCTCTACAAGGACTGAGTGTATCCTGTACCAAATTCCAAGGTCAAGGAGAAGATTATAAGGGCTTGTCATGACACACCTCTTGCTAGTCATCCAGGTTTCTACAGGACATACAAGTAGATAAGGGAATGTTTTTCATGGAAGGGATTGAAGAACAATTTATTGCAGCATGTTAGAGAGTGTTTGGTGTGCCAACAAAACAAGACAAAGCATGTCTTACCAGCTAGTTTGTTGCAGCCCCTACCCATTCCAAATCAGAAATGGGAAAGCATCTCCATGGATTTCATTACCTGGCTACCTAAGGTACAAGGTAAGGATTGTATTTATGTGGTGGTGGATAGGATTACAAAGTATGTTCATTTTCAAGCCATTACTTCAAAATTTAAAGCCCCCCAAGTTGTTGATCTATTTTTTAGAGAGATATTTAGACTTCACGGGTTGCCAAAGAACATTGAGAGTGACAGGGACAGCAGGTTTATCAGTTTATTTTGGCAAGAGCTCTTTCGCTTGGCTCACATGGAATCAACTCCCAACACTAGCTACCACCCTCAAACAGATGGACAAACTAAAATAGTAAATAAATGGATCAAGGGGTACCTAAGGAACTATGTGAAAGGGCAGCAATCAGCTTGGGTGAAGTGGTTACAACTAGATAGTAGAGTGCCAGGTGCTAGGGATATGGTGTAACAAAATGTTGATATCTTGAATGCACTCAAGGAGAATTTACAACGTGCTCAAAACCAACAAAAGCTGTATGCAGATCAGCGTAGGACCTCGAGGGTTTTTGAGGTTAATGACATGGTTTATTTGAGGTTGCAGCCACATCGGCAGTCTACCCTCGAGGGGAGTGGTGCAGAAAAGTTAAAGCTTAGATTCTATGGCCCCTACTGGATCGTGAGGACGATTGGAGAGGTTGCATGTGAGTTCAAATTTCCCCAGGGAAGCAGAATTCATAACGTCTTCCATGTGTCATGTCTAAAAAGGGCGTTGGGACAACAAATTGCACCCTTAGTTGAGCTGCCTCCTCTTGATGATGAAGGCAAATTGATACACGAGCCCGAGATGGTGATGTATGTGTTGATCCCACGGTTGTCATTGCACCAAAAGGTCGACCTGTTAATGCCCGATACAACTGCCAGAGTTAATAGATCCACAGGAGGCGGTTAGTCCATGTCACAAATCCCGAGGGGAGTGCTGACCATTTTCCAACAATCCCCCCTCAGCACAAGCCAAGGGGATTCGAACCTAGCACCTTTGGCTCTGATACCAATAGTGTAAGAGTTGTTGATGAACTAGAGCACCCAGGATCACTTGCAAAACCAAGATAAACCTTCCACACGAGAGCAGCAAGAGATAAAATGCAAGAATATAGTGCAATAACAAAATGATGTTATTATCACACACTAAATGATACAATATGCCTCAACTCTCCTTTGAATTGATTGAGTTAATATGAACTCATCTTGACTAGATAGGAGGGAGAGGTGAGTGTTGATTATAAAGCACAATATGGGCAAATAATTCCAAGAGGGCTAATGACTCCCAAATAACCAAATTAGGTGGGAGCTATGCCTACTTGGAAAATGCCAAATAGGTGGCATAACCTACTCAAAAAGAGACAAATGAGTGGTTTTGTGAGGTGGCATATAAGGCCAAAAGAGAGTGTGAAACTCAACCACCTAAGTGTGAGTGGGAGCAACACATGTAGCCGATGGATTACGCCATGTGTCCTCACATAAACCACATCTCCTATAACCTAAGGTATGCTTAATAATGTGTAGGAAAAATATTAAAAAACCTACACTAACACCCCCCCTTAAGCATAGCTTAGGTGGGTGAGAAGACACAAAGATGCAAATATGGGTCCCAGCTACTAGGCCATGTTAGGTACCCATGTACAAAATACTTTCTCACAAATGAAGTAAAGGAAAAAACCTAGGGGGACAAAACTCCTCCCCAAAAGAGAGAAAAGAAAACAAGTTTCCCAACAAAAGAAGAATCCCATGCAAGGAAGAAGTTCCCTCCAAAATAGAAAGGATAGGAAACACCATGTAGTCTTCCCCAAAGTAGTCAACTATGCCAATGGTTGAAGCTCGAAACTAAATGTAGAACATGGTCCACGATCGTTGAACAATGTTCCTCCCCTTAGGAAGAAACAAAACCAAAGGTGTATGAAGAATGTCTTCCCATTCCTGAAATGAATATGAGGGAAGAAAGCTCAAAATGTATGAAGTCTCTAAAAACTGCTCATCTGTCTCCACGTCGATGCCGAAAGTTGCCACCACCATCTCGGGTGTTATAGGCCACACTGATGAAGATGACAATCCAAAACCTAGTAGAGATGTGTGTAGAACAAAATCCAAAGACTCAACTACCTCCTCTGAAAACAAAGATGCCTCCTCCAAATGCTGCTCAAAAGTATCCACACTCATGTCAAACTATGATGAATGATCATGTGGAGAATGAACAAGAGGATCCACACGTTCCTCCATAACAACTGAAGAAGAATCAACTTCATCAAAGAGAAGATGGATGTCATGAATAGTGTCTCCCAAGTCTGAAATATGAGACTCTATGAATAAACTTGCAATGTCTGTCAAGTAGTCATCCCAAGCAACTATATCTGGAAGACGATGTTGATCCTGTTGCACTGAATCACAAGTAGGAATGAAAGTAACACAAGTATCTTCAGAAGCAACAATCGTTAGAGGAGAAGGAATGTAAGGCTCAATAACTGGATCTGATGTGAGAATACCAAGATTCAAATAGCCAAAATTCTCCTCAAAATCAAATGTCACACAAGGAGTGTGATCAATAGCCAAAGGATCAGAACTGTCATCAGGTGCAAAGTCTAAAATGGTATACAACCGAGATTCATTATCAACTATCCCAGTAGCAATTATCTCTGTGCTCTCCAAATCTCTGATGATAACTGAATCAGGTGTGAATTCCACAGTCTTGCCTGCTCCACCATGAGTGATCTGATAGATGGAAAGAAGATTGTTTGTCAAGTGAGGTACACACAAAACATCATTGAAGGTGCCATCCCCAATATCAACAGAACCCTTCCCAATTACACTCATGTAAGTGTTGTTGCCCATCAAAATAGGTGGCATAGCACAAGGCTCAAAAGAAGAGAACATAGACTATGAAGAAGCCATATGATGAGAAGCTCCAGAATCTAGGAGCCATTTCCTTGATTCATGACTTGTAGAAGCACAAAGAGCTTTACCTTTATTTTTCTTAGAATCAGAAGCAAATTATGCATGACCTTTATCCTTACCAGATCCTGACTGTTTGGAATGTGAAGAAGAAGTAGACTCAGACATTCTAGAAGGTAGATCAATGTTGTTCTTCTTAAGAAGATGTTTCAGTTCATCAATATCCTTCTTATAACAAGAATGTTCTTCATGTCCAATCCTCTTGCAATATGAACAAGTAGACTTCTCCTTCTTAGATGAGTCCTCCCTTGTAGAGGATTTGTGTTGTGCTTGATCTGTGTGTGGATTTTTCTTAGATTTCTTTTGTTTCTTGTCAGATTGTCCTAACTCTTTCTGTCCCTTAGGCTGACTAGCCAACAAGGCTTGATTCTGTGATGGCTTTATGAGACCCATAGAAAGAAGCTTTTGTTGTTCATGCATTAACATCTCAGAAAAAGATGCAAATGAAGGCATAGTGTATGCAGATCCCATAGTCAGTCTATGAGTATGAAAGCTAGAAACAAAAGCTGCAAATTCAGGACCAAGTTTATTCAGTGTATTATAGATTAACTGAATGTCCTTTTTATCAATACCACAAGCTTTACATTGTGCTCTCAGATCATTGACCTTAGTAATATAATCCTGGATGTTGCCAAAGTTCTTTGGATCAAGGCACATCAATTCATTTTCAATCTGATAGCCTTTGACTTCATATGTTGTACCATACAAAGATTTTAACTTTTCCCAAGCATCATGTGAATTTGTACAAGATTCAATCTGAAACATAAGATCAAGGGAAACAAAGCTACGAAGACATCCAAGAGCTTTTGTATGTTCAAGCATCCATTTTATCTTTTCCTTATCATCTTCAGGTTCAGCTACCTTGTTTTCAACATATGGAGTATACCCAAGTTGCATTAAGGCATTCCATGCATGTTGATGCCATGTTGCATAATTATAAGGTGTTAGCAAAGGAACCTTAGAATGATCCATGTGTGAAGGAAAAGAAAAGCACAAGTGAACAGATCAAAAAACACACACACACAAAGAGAGACCCCCCCTTTTTCACTCAATCAAGAATCCCCCCCAACAAAAAATAATTTGGCACTTTATAAATCAGTGCGTTTACAATGCTGGAGTTGTTTTCCAGAGTTTTACAAATGTCTAAAATAGACCCAAATACTGAAAGTACAATCAAATCTCAGAATTAGAACCTCAAAATAGCACCAATGTGTAGTGCTCAAAAAAATATTCACTTTCAAAAAAAGAATCACCTCAATACGAGGTCGTATGTGAAAGTTACATCAATTTGAAGTTAAAAAAATGAGAACTGTCCTTCAGATCTGCTGATAAAACTGATTTTCTGGAAAATCCGGATCACTTGAGAAAAAATGGATCACACCACTGCAAAGCCTGTGAAATTCTACCCCAAATCAAAAAAAAATCTCTGAAAAAAGAGCTTGTATGACTGAATTATGGCCCTCCAAAGATTGACTGCAAAATCAAAAATGCAATTGGAGAGGGGGTCTGCAGAAATGTTCTGATTTAGATTCTGCAAAATATGTAACTGTATGCAGAAACTAGCAACAACCCAGATGGTTTTTTTCTGCTACGAACAAAACCCAGATGGCGGATTTTCTTTAAAATATACAGAAAATATGGATGTAGTGTAAAAAAAAGTCTTTAGCAACATAAAACGACCCCAACAACCAAAAAACAGCATGAAAAGGTAGAATCACCTACTTAAGACAAGAAAAGGCATGTTGCAACCTGCAATATTGATTAAACACTCACAAATCTCTCAAATTTGAGAAGGGGCTTGTAGATCTGACGCTCTGATACCATGTAAGAGTTGTTGTAAGAGTTGATGAACTCGAGCACCCAGGATCACTTGCAAAACCAAGATAAACCTTCCACATGAGAGCAGCAAGAGATAAAATGCAGGAATATAGTGCAATAACAAAATGATGTTATTATCACACACTAAATGATACAATATGCCTCAACTCTCCTTTGAATTGATTGAGTTAATATGAACTCATCTTGACTAGATAGGAGGGAGAGGTGAGTGCTGATTATATAGCACAATATGGGCAAATAATTCCAAGAGGGGTAATAACTCCCAAATAACCAAATTAGGTGGGAGTTATGCCTACTTGGAAAATGCCAAATAGGTGGCATAACCTACTCAAAAAGAGACAAATGAGTGGTTTTGTGAGGTGGCATATAAGGCCAAAAGAGGGTGTGAAACTCAACCACCTAAGTGTGAGTGGGAGCAACACATGTAACCGATGGATTACGCCATGTGTCCTCACATAAACCACATCTCCTATAACCTAAGGTATGCTTAATAATGTGTAGGAAAAATATTAAAAAACCTACACTAACAAATTGTTGGCCCCACGGTTGTCGTTCCACCAAAAGGTCGACCTATTAATGCCCAATACAACTACCAAAGTTAACGAATCCACGGGAGGCGGTTAGTCCATGTGACAAATCCCGAGGGGGGCGTTGACCATTTGCCAATAGGATGTGAGGGAGAAAAGGCTGTGAAACAAGGTCATACCTAAATAATTGGTGAAATGGACAAACCTCTCGATTGAAGATGCAACATGGGAGGGAGTGGAGATTTTTCAACATCCTAACTTGAGGTTGCTTGAGGACAAGCAACAATCTGGAGGAGGGGACTGTCATGTCCCACAAATTTCAAAATGATTCTAGCCAGGAATATTTCAAAAGTGTTTTTAAACACTGTTTAATGATCATAAAATATAAATTTAAATTATTATAAATAATATTTAAATTTTCATTTTTGGCTAACCCCTTGGTTGGTGCCTAAATGATTATTAGATTGTCTTGTGGCAGACCTCTTGGGTTCGTATTTTTGATTAGTATTCATGTAAGTTTGTTGGCTTTGGTTTGGCATCAGAGATAAGACATTGGCAAGCTAACTGTGCAAAGAGGAAATCCTTTGTAGGTCGCACGAACTAGTAGGACGACCACCTTACCAATGCCTATGTCTTGTTCATCATTTCACCATCCCTTTTTGATCTCCTATATCTATAATTGCAGGTCTGGCGCTAAGGTACTGAGTATAGGCAGGAAAAATGTAGCGACCTGTGTGGCTGAGCTTAGGCTCTGGCCACCAATCTGCCAAGACATCTACGCAATAAAACATCAAGCACAGCTAGCATGATATCAAATCCAGGATCCTCAATTTAGTCGCACACAAAGACAAGCATTCTAGTTAGAATCTACCCACACCTATCAAGCTCGACATCACCAGATTTGTGGCTGTGGCGGGCGCTTAAGGGAGACATCATTCATCCGAGTTTCATGTTAGCATATCCATCGCAATCTGTGGAGAGTCGGGACCTTCCAGAAACAGTTGCACGCATATACTCTTACCAGCGATATCATCTTGCCACATTCGCTGTAAGCGCTGAATATTACTGGATTTCACTCATTGCCAGATCTAGAGGTTCTTCCATTTGGTTGAGTCCCGCAATTACCTAGGATCTTGTATATGTGTTGATGATATTTCTCAAAGATTTTATGTATCAACCCTAAGCAAACTCTCTATTGTTAATTACTAGTGAAATTTTTCTGAATCCAAGTAATTTTGTGTTCCTATCTACGTTGAAATTCTCAATTTAGTCTATGGTTTCATGAATTAAAGTTTTGAGTATGTTGAATCTGTGGTTACCTTGTATTTTAAATTATCTGCATGGCATCTATTGCCTGAAATCATATCGCAATATCAAGTTTCTATTACAGTTTTCTGTGAAGATTAGGCTGGGCTCATTTCACATGGTGTAGGTAACATACCCGAAGCCCAACGCCCGATGAAGGTAAGTTGTATAAATGCCTAGGTTGCAGCTTGTCAGGATTTCAAGGATCTTATTTCCCAATGTCTTTTGGCATGTGATATGTGTTCCTCCTAAGGCTCGATACCCAATGGTCGACAAAGGTCTTCTCATCAAGGTTTTCGGGATTGGCGGTGTTTTTTCTTCTTGGCTTTCCAATAGGAAATCTATGGTAGGCCCAACACCCAACAGAAGCAATCTTTCAAGGTTGCAAACAATTTAATACTTTACTCATTGGTTCAATGGTAGGCTCGAGACCGAAACTCCAACAAGACCTCCAAGAAGCGTGCTTTCAACCCGAAAACGCCATTAATGCTCGGCGACCCCTTTCAACCACTAGATCTTGACTTCTAAAGATACAAGAATGGAATTCAATACATTTGAGCATGAATTTAGAACAGGAGAGGTGCCCATACTCCATTTATCATTCGTAGGTGTCCCTTTGTCAAAGTTTTGTACCTATATCACGGATTTTGTGGGCGATTTCTCCTATTCATTGCATTCAAATTTATGAATCATTCAATGCAAGTGTATGGCATTGGTCAAGGAATTTTTCTCACACCCCTATCATTAGATTGGATTTGTAGATGACAAATCTCATCCAGGCACTAGATAGGGTCGCAGCTAGGGTTCCCTTGTCCTTGCCTGACCCTTGAAAATTTGCAGACTTTCTAGCCATGGGTATATTTGACTTGGTGTCCATTTTTTAGAGGGACCTGACAGAGGATAACATTTTGGAGAGAGGAGCATAGCAGAAGAGAACTTGCATAGTAGAACCAGAGGGTTCATAGTTTCTAGCTCTAGGTATAGACATTCTTGCACTATAATGATTTGGGTTTGCCCCAAATTTGTAATAACATTTGTAACCTTTGTAGATAGGTTGATTAATGGCAAAATCAACCTTTATTGAGTGTCTCCATGTGTATGGTATATATTTTTGGATGTGTGTTGTTTAGTTGTCCAGTCATATGACTATAAAATCCTTACAAATCCTTTGTAAGGTATATTTTAGCATAATAAAAGAAATGTATGTGCATGCTTATGGATTACCAAGTAGACTGTCTTAATATTCTGCAATTATCTGTGGTTTTTCTAAATGTATGTGTAGAGCCCAACTTGCTTATGCATCCTGAAGAACTTAGTATTTTGTGGTGTATTGATTAATGCATCATCTTGTTTTCAATTCTTACATGTTTTGTGTGAACACAGACTCTGTTGCCCAACTAGATAAAGGCATCGGTTTGCTATTTGTTTGCTCTCCCCATCATCCTCAACACACTCAAAATCAATCAATTTAAACATCTTTCTATTGTCTTTAGTTTAGTGTGTTTTGCAGCCATATATGAATGCTAATAAGGGTTATCATAAAAACTCATTCATTAACAAATATATGGCAGATTATGCGTTAAGTAGGTGCTCATCCTTACATGTCCAAACTAGCACATAGGCATATTGTGACACCAGTATTGGGATACATTGTGCAATGGGTATAACTTCCTATAGGGTAATTGCTCAGCTTTTCCATCATTAACCCAGCACCTTAAGGAAACCCCCCTTGGTCTTGCAGAGCCAAAAGTGAAGGAGGTCTTATCCACCTCAAGCATTGGTCCTTAGCTTCCCAACCTAAAGACAAGTCTGTGGTGATCTTCCCAAGTTTGACACCCCCGGCACCTGCAATATTAGCAGACCTTAGAGATTTGGGGCTTATAGTTCAGATCACCAACACAACACACAATAAATAGAACACAAATATGTGTCAAATAAGCTTCTCTATTCATCCAACATTTGCATACATTGCTTCAACAATACCTTGATCATTCAAAAAACATGCTAGCTCATCTATTCACCAACTATGACATACACGCTTAAAAATGAATGGGAGGCATGTTTATATATACATGCAAGATGCCCCTTTGCATTAAATGCTTTACACCTACTTATCAAATGTTTTCTCCTAGGACCAACTACTTTATTTATCCCAATGTAACCACTTGTGCACACTTAATTATTACAACTTAGAATTAACTTTTGGTGCCAACAAATGTAACACAAAAGGCCTACAACTTAGCACAACATTGAATTTCAAAGATACAATATCTTCAAACAATGATCACAAAGAATTCAGAGATGCATACATATACACATATACACATCAGGGCATAACAGAACTGTTACTATCCCCAAGAGATCAGGGACCATCTCCCATGTTGGTGCATTCTTCTAGATTCATAATAATCTGCTTAAGGGTAACCAAAAGGACCCTTTGAAAGATGCATTACTGTTCTATCTGAGATCTCAGGGAATGGTTAATACTGGTCTCAAGCTATGGAACAAAATTGAAAATCTTTTGTATTTGAACTTGAAATTAATCTAAAGAGTCCATAATAGGTTGCAGCCCCAAGTGTTAGATCTCTGTGCTCTTGATCCTAGAAGGTAAGGATGAAAAGTGAATTGCACAAGCCCCTATCAGCTTGAGAAGATTTTTCAAGATCAAATTGGTACTGCACAAACTGAGAGCTCATCCAAGGGGAGTTACTAACAGAAACACCTATGAGAGGTGTGGTAAAGCTACCTGAACCAATTCTTACTGTGTCAAAGAATAATCTTCCAGAAACCATTTGAATCACACCTGCGGATGTGCATATTCCAACTAATGGCGCATAGACATGAATCTTCAAAACAGAGAAAAAGCATAAAAGAAAGCAGAATATGTCTGGGTGATGCAAGATTGCTCGTGAGCCAGGGATGTCCTGCGTCAAACCATTATTCGGCAATATAATGGCAGATTGAAAAGAATATTCCACTTTACAAGGTAGTAGGCATGGAATTATCATCTCCTGTGCAGTGTATTTTTTCCAAATGACGAGCAAAGGGTATAAAGGAAAAATTGACAAGCAAAGGGTAAAGTGTATTCGATAAAAAGGGTGATTAACAAAAATCCAACACGGCTTGCAGAAAAAAGTTAATTAAGCCATATGCTATCAGTCCCCCAAAATGCTTCATATACCATTATCATAGAAGTTGTGGTAGCCCTACTTTTCCCTTGATGATATTTATTCATCTTCTAATAACTAGTGGGAACAAATGTTAATGGACTGGCAAAACGACCATCAAGCCATCCAGATTAATATACCAATCAACTAAAGATAATCAGATTAGCAATGAATGAAAGCCTCAACACTCCTTGAGGTTAGTTAGTGAGTATCCTGAACGATGCATTTATATTTCCTTGACAAATATAGACGCTCAGTACATGATGATATGCCACTTTAGCAGTTGGGTCAATTTGCTCATGCCTGATGTTAGATAAGAAATTTTGTTGAGTCATTTCTCAGTCTATATGTGCATATATGATTGTGTACCCTATCCTAAGGAGGTTTATTCATCTGTAGAAAATGTTTCCTTCTCTAACTCTAATAAGAAAAAGAGATGTTCAAGTATTAATACCGCAATAAGAATAATTTACCTTGATCAGAATTAATTTATTGTAATAGTTTTCAAGAAAGCTAAGTGTGGTGTCCTGGTCTTTTTACAATTTAACAAATCTACATCTCCAATGGCGGCAAGAAAAATATGAATCTCTGGTGTTGCACATTTCATCTTTAATGCTACCATGCATAAAAAATGCTTGGCATACAAATAACACCAAAAGGTGACAATCATAATCATTCACATTTCATGCTTTATTTGTTAATAAAATATGTCTGGGAATTGTTTAATGTGATTATGTATCACAATTTAGAAAATCATGTGAATGGTTTAATGTTGCAAACTGCTGATCTCAGTTTATTATTATTTGTGTTTGATCTCAAGCTTGGGATGCAATTGTGGAAAGAATTTTCATGCAATATTTTAAAAAATCATGGAATGGTATAAAAACTAATTCCCCTCATTTGAGCTTGCATTATAGCATTGACAAATGCACAATCATAAATACTATCAAATGCATAGGTTGATCTTTTTTCAAAATTCTACGCAAATACTAATTGTTCAAAGCATAGTTGAAAAACTTGCCAAATTGAAAAACTTGCCAAGCCCAAAAAACACAACTCGGGAAAAACTCGGCAAAAGCTGGGTAAAAACTCGACAGCTTAAAAAATTGCTTAAATTTCATTAAAAACGCTTTTTTTTGGGCAAAATTCAATGATAAGATGCATCCAATGAGTCAATAAATGAGTACATAAAAGAAACAAGTTGAGTCTAGTTGTATTTGATTGATTTGAAAGTGAATTGGGTACAAAATGGCATCCTTATGTGGAATGCACTGATACTGATAGTCTGAAACAAAATGAAAATAGCAAATTGTTTTAAACACTTTTGACTCGGATCTATGAACCGGTAAGGTCACAAACAGGGGACCCCATCCCCAATATAAAAATTCAACAATAACACCCCAATGGGGTTTGAACCTTGATGGCAAGAACAACACCACAATAACTTAACCATCACACCATGCCACTATTGGCTTGTTTTTGTAAAACTGAAAGTAAATACTACATTAATATATTTTACAGATTTACATCTTCCTCTTCCCATGTCTAGTGAAAACTAGGGGGAGGTAGAACTAGACAATATTATAGACGAAGACATGTAGGCAAACTTGGAAACTTGGACTTGGAGAGTACCTAGAAAATCAAATGAAATGAAAATGCCTTTTTAGTGGCCATGGGAGACCTTTTTTTTGGATGGGCAAGTGTTTTTTTGCAGACTTGTCAAGTTTTTGGCGAAAACTCGCCAAAAACTCGGCGAGTTTTTCTCCTTTATTTGGTGAGCAATTTTGGAGAGTAAATGAGGGAAAAACTCGCCGTAAAAAAATATTTGGGATTCAGGAGTTTTTTAAAACTCATCGATTACTCGGAGAGTTTTTCAACTATGGTTCAAAGTATTATTCCTATGAAGCTGGAATTTATGTCCAAGTACCAAGGTAAAACTTTTAACTGTTTTTAATTCTCTGCATTTGCTCATTTGTACATATCTATTAGTTTCAGTATAATTAGACACCTGCTGATATCTTAAAAATGGAACATACGAAAAAAGGAGAAGAGATGTGTACTATTAAAAACTAAAAAACATTTTGCTAGAAAACTAAAAATATGTAATTTAAAGATGACTACAAGTCAAAGAAACTGGAAATGGTCTTTAAAAGAAAAATAACAAAAAGAATTGGAGTGAACGTATTTAAATAACCTTATGTTGTAAAAATTGGAGACTGGTAATGAAGAACAAATCTATAGAAGGGCTTCCAGCTGCAGGTCTCCTCCTTTAATCATGGTACAACTACAGCACTTCTGCATCAAACTCTTCTTTTAGGAGCTGCATTTAAATCTTGTTGACACTTTAGTGAGCAGTTCTGTTCGTTACATGGCTATTGATCTCCAAACTGTCCAAAAGCCAACATGGGTATTTTTTGGAATAGAGATCCATCTAGACCAAGCTCTGTACGGCACAAATTATTCATCATCACAAGTGTGTGGAATCTGGAATAATACAGGTGCTTGCTTTTAGTCTTTATTACTCTGATAAGTGAAGGTCAAAAGGAACTCTAAAGCAGAAATTGCCAGAAATATTGAAGAGGATGGAAACAAGAAATCTTTCTCAAATAGAGATATTAATGTTAAATTACTGAAGCAGAAAACCATAAACTTCCTTCCAGTTGCAGGCTTCCCAATAAATAATTGACAATCATAAGATTATAGAGACTGCTTCTGCATCAACATATCTCTTAAAACTTCCCTTAAAACTCCTGGATCAAAGTCTTTCTTCGGAATATGCTCTTGTATGTAACTGGCACTTTGATCATCATTAGCAGATTTCTCATAGATGGGCATTTGATCATTTTTGCTGTTTAAACTATTGTGGAGCCATTATGTGTTTTTGTACATATAAATCCAGCTATCCCAGGTTCCATAGAGTGCAACTTATTCTACATCATCAATGCATGGATGAACTCATATGCTTGCCTTATATGCTTTGTTACTCTGATCATTGAGTAGAGAACAACCATGATCCGTCAAATAATTTAGCAGTTCAAACGATTCAGACAACCTGCCTTCGTTAGAATGAATTTGGTTTACTATACTGTAAGAGACCTTGTCTGGACAATGTCCATGAACTGTCATGTCTACTAAAATTTTGTATGCTTGATGATCTTTACCTTCCTTGCATACGCCATATAACAAGGTATTATAAATGGGCATATTTGGTAGGCATCCGTTCACTAGCATTTGACCATAAATCTCAAGTGCTTTGCTTACTCTGCCAACCTTACAATACCCATGAATCAGAGCACCATAAGTTAAAACATCTGGAGCCCAACCTTTGGAGCACATATCCCTAAGGATTGTATCTGATGTTGATATCTGGCCGGACATTGAAAATGCATGGATCAATATGTTGTAAGAAACGCGATCAGGACAACATCCTCTCTTGCACATATCAATAAGAAGCTTGCTTGCTTCTTGTAATCTCCCTTCTTTACAAAGGCTATCCAATAACACATTGTAGGTAACAACAGTAGGAAGACACCCTTTTCTCAACATGCGATTCAACAGCTTAAAGGCCTTCCAGAGATTTCCAACCTTACAATAATAATATATTAAAGAAGTATAAGTCCATACATTTAGCATACAACCTTCAACGCACATCTTACATAAAAGTTGTTTCACAGTTGTCAGAGATTTGCCTTCCTTGCAAAGTGAAGAAATCATTGTGGTATAAGAAACTACATCCGGACTGCAGCCTTTTGTGGGCATCTGAACAAAAAGATGAAATGCTTGCTGAAATTTTTGTGTCTTGCACAAACCATTCAGCAATGTATTGTATGTAACCAAATTAGGACAAAAACCGTTGCACTCCACATCTTGCAGGAATACATAAGCTTCGTCCAATCTACTTTTCTGGCATAGACCATTCAAGAGAATATTACATGTAACAATATCAAGAACACAACCCTTTGCAAACAGACGTTGCAGCAACCTATGGGCCTCTATAACTTGGCCTGCCTTGCAGAGACATCCTATGATAGTAGCGTAACTGTACCGATCAGGAAGAAGGCCTTTCTCACAAATAAAATCCATTAACTGACAAGCTTTCTGAAACTTCCTAGCATTAGAAAGAGCATAAAGCATTATGTTGTAAGTGATTAAATTTGCAGAAAAGTTATTCTCAACCATCATATCAAGGACTGTGCAGGCCTCCTCAACTTTGCCTTGCTTGCAAAGACCCTCAATTATTATATCAAATGTTACAACATTAGGGATAACAGCTTTGGATCCCATCTCAAGCAAGAGACTGTAAGCTGCATCCCATCTACCTTCTTTGCTAAAGCGATGGACCAAAGCAGTGTAAGTGTACACATTTGGAGCACAACCTTTTTGCTTCATGGAGCGAAAAAGCCTTAGTGCGATAATAGTCTTGCCTGAGTCACATAAACCTAGAATCAACGCATTGTAAGTAAACGCATTTGGAGAAAATCCCTTGCTAATCAACATACTAAGGAGGAAATAAGCCTCGTTGAATTTTCCCATTTTGCAAAGACAAAGGACCAGACTATAAATAGCCGATGTTGAGGGGAAGAGCCTTACCTCCAACATTTTTTCCAAGACATTTAGTGCAGTGTCCAGTTTCCCTGCCTGCAAATATTTCCTCAAAAGCCCCCGACAACTACTCATAGAAGGACGAATACCTTTCTGAGTCATTTCCTCAATAAGCATCAAACCATTGTCCAATTTTCCAAACTTGATGCATTCAATAAGAAGCAAATTATAAGTAAGAATGATTGAAGATATATCAGAGTTATGCATTTCTTTCTGTACCTCAACACGCTCATCAATCTTTGCATCACAAGCATTTAAAGATTCACCCAAAAAGCTATTGCGCTGATGGACAGTACATGGAAGGAATTTGAGAGGCTCGTTCCCTTCTCTTGACACTCCATATGGTGCACACACTTCAATTGGGTTTTGAAAAGTTGAATCTGCAGTGTTCGCCCAAGTTTGCGCCCTTTCCTTTGTACCCCCATTTAGATGACATTCTTCGGTCATTGCAGGTGTCTTTTCATAAGACAGTTTGTCATTGCTCCATATTCCTTCTTGAATCGCATTTTCACTAAATGGGTAAGTCAAAGCAGCAGCCACAGTATATACTCCTTTTGATGCACATCCTAACACTTTTTCATTTAGAGGCTCAGGGCCAACAGCAGGTCTGGAGGTCTTTTTGTTTATACTCCAATCCATAGCCTTTCTATAAACAGCTTGAAATTTGCTTCTCACATAGCTATTCATCTTTGGTCATTTATCCTCCATCCTTATCTAATTGTTCCAACTTGAAACAGAAAAAACATTTTATCTGCATCAGTCCGGAGGGCCATGGTCTACTGCTTAAGGTACTAACTGCCATAATGATAAACTGTCTAAGTCTAGTTGGGCATGCTTTCTGTGTTAAAAACACGTGCAACAAGGCAGTGTAGGGCGGAAGTATCTCATAAATTTTGGTAGAATAGAACTACCTTGAACTTGGCTTCTAAACTTAATAGAAATGTGTTTTAGATAGCTATGGTGGCGTTGTCAATTAACCGAGAAAAAAAATATTGTCAATCTGCATTTCATGCCCTTATAATGATCCAGTATACGATTTGCCAATATTTACTTCTAAAGAATACACTGTTTCCATTTCTCTTACAGACCCAAATAACGAATGACGCTCACAATCCATCCGCATTCTCTGCAACATATCAATTCCATTCTTTAGAGATACCCAATTGATTTAACATTTATTTATCACCCACCTGAGCCAGTAGCGAACTCCGTTTATCGGAAAAATACGTGTAGACTTTGCGAAACTGTGAATAATAACAGTTTCCATCAAATTGAGCGAAGAAGCTCTTGTTTAGATTGATTAAGGCAGAGGTCGAAGCCTTGCTTGGGTTTTGGGGTTTAAGAGAAATAATTGAAGCATTGCTTGGGTTTTGGGGTTTGGGGTTTTGGATCTTGCTTAAAATATTTTAAGCAGAGATAGCAGCATAAAACATGAATTATTTCGTCAAAAGTGTTTGGTTTGTTGATGCAGTGTAATGGTTCACACGTTGTTTTAAATTGAAAGAGGTTATTTTTTGTTTATGTTATGGATTTCAAAAAAGGTATTGTAACATGTTTTTATTTTCTTATTGAAAAAATAATAATTTAGGTGGAGAATGAAAATAAATGTTTTTAATTCAGTTTATGTAAAAAATATTGAGACAGATATGTCTATTTTACTTATGTCTAAAAAATTCATTGTTAATTAAAGAATGATGTAAAGTTATTAATAATTTGTTAGTCATCCTTTCATTTCTATTATATTAAGCAAAGGTAAATAATAGCATATATATCTTTAATAAATCTAAATAAAATATGCCAAGAGATATCCATCTTCAGGTGCTTAACACTAATTGAGTCTTAACCCCAACCATAATTGATTTGTAACCCCAATCCTAACTTTAAGTGATCCCTAATTGTACCCTAACCCTGATTCAAGTGTAAACCTAATTAAATGTTATCCCCAATCCTAACCCAAATTAAATAGTAACCCCTACCTTAACCCAAACCATTAGTGAACCCTAACCCTAATTTCAAGTATTAATTGCAACCCTAACCCTAATTGAACCCAAATGTTAACCTAACCCTAATTGAACTCTAACCCAAATCAAACCCTAATCCATATCATAATTGAACCCCAAACCTAATTAAATTGCAACCCCAACCCTAGCCCCAACTCTAACTCTAACCCTAACCCTAATACTAACCCTTACTCTAAGTGAATTGTAACCCTAATCCTAACTCTAATTGATCCCTAATTGAACCCTAAGCCTAATTCAAATGTAACTCTAAGCCTAACCTAACCCTAATTGAACCTTTTCCCAACTATAACCCAAATTAAATGGTAACCCCAACCCTAACACTAGCCCTAATTGAATCATAACACTAACCCTAACTATACCTAAACCCTAACCCTAATTAAACCATAACCCTAACCCTAGATGAACAATAACCCTAACATAAACATAAGCTTAATTGAAGCCTAACCCCATCCCTAACCCAAATTGAATTGTACCCTCAACCCTAACCCCAACTCTAACCCTAACACTAACCCTAATTGAACCCAAACACTAATCATAACCCTATATGAAGCCTAACCCTAAATGATCCCTAACCCTAACCCTAACTCTATTTGAATTCTAAAACTAACTATAACCCTAACATTAAATCAAACCATAATTAAACTCTAACCCTAACCTTAATTAAACTTTAATTGTAACCCTAACTAAACTTTAATCCCAACCCTAACCCTAACTCTAATTGTTACCATAATCGTTACCCTAACCCCAAATCTAACGATTACCATAACCCCAACTCTAGATGAACCATGGAGTTGTATTCCTAACCCTAATTGAACACTAATTGAACCCTAAACCTAACCCTGATTATTATTAGTTTTCTTTTATATATTAAAGATAGTTAACAAAATAAAATCTTTACAAAATAAGGAGCAAGAGCTCCATAATTACCAAGTTTAAATCATCCAACAAGATATGAAATCACAAGTAATTATATATCAAGATACTATAGTCTTAACATAGGAGCAGTAGAGACCGGCTAATTAATATTGGCAACCTTTTACATTGTTATTGTTCTCACATGTATCACAATCATAGGTCCTAATGGATTGCTCTATCAGATCTGGATCAATATCTTTAATCATAGGCTAAAATTTGTCCCTTGGATCTTTGCTAGTTTTGTCTCTTTCTATTGGCTTTTTAATCTTATGTTTGTCCATGAATTCCTTGAGTATCTCCAACTCCTCCTTGTTTAGATTGTTCCTGCCATGTGGGAAGAAATGGGCAGATTTGATCTTTGTTTTGTAAACTATGGTCAAGCCTTCCTTTGAGTAAGATCATAAAATTGTCTTAGGGAATCTCCAAAATTGTTGAGACCTACAACATAATAGTAAGAAAGGTGAGTTCACTATGAAACTCAATAAGATACTTTCTCTTGCCCTAGAATACCTCTTCATTTCTCTTTCCAAATAAACCATAAAATCTCATTTGTGAGAACAAGCCAAAACACATTCATATCAACATTATAAACACTTACATAACCAGCAAGAACTTCAGTCCAAGAAAAAATTTATTTATTATCCTAGCCAATATGATTACCTATAAATAAAGACCATATAGAAAGAGCAAATGGGAAATTAAAAAAAAGATGTTCAAAGGTTTCAACTTGGTCACACAAACTACAATTTCTTGCAGACAATCCATAAGACTAAAGAATGGAGTGTATAACAAGCTTTTTTAAAAAAGAAAAATCCATCTAAAACAAGCTTTTTTGGTTCACTAGAGTTATACCAAACATGGGTTAGATAGCTAGACCACTTTAGTTCTGACCACTCAAGACCCCAAGCTTTATTTAAGCCAATCAATAATATCTCCCATGTTAGTTATCATATGGTATAACTTATTTGCAGAAGTGCCAGGAAGCATAGAACCATCCTTCCAATGATTTTTTTATATAGCTCAGCCTCAATAACAACTACAATTAGAGACATATCATTCCCAAAGGCTTGTTTCAACATGGAGTATGTTCTTTTTTGGGACAACAGAACATCAAATTCATAACTCATCTGCTCCCAAGTTTTGAGCACATGCCCCTCAAGAATATATTCAAATATTTCAATCCCCAAGGAGGCCCATGCGTTTGCTTAGAAACTCTTTTTTTTTTTTTACAATCCTCTATTATTTTGAAACTTTTCCTACAAGCCTTTGCCAATAAATATTGTTGTTATTTCTTTATAGCATTAACATTGAAACCTGCATAACTAGCCAATTTAATTTGCAACTTTTGATTCTTTTAAAGGTATTACACCTCTACTCTCTATCATAGTTACTACATATGGAAACCATGGAGCTCATCAAATTTTCTCCTTGAGAATTCAATTGTGGTTTCTCTATGCAAGAACCAATCTATGCAACACTTTTCAAAGGATTTTGTATACAAATTTGTTATTACAAATGGTTAATAAGTGTCAAAAAACAATTTCCAAGCTTCCATTAACTTGTTGCATTAATACCACATGATGTGTATTTTTCCTTACAATTCTACTTGTTACAAATTTGTTTACTCATGCTTCTAATACTTTAATTGACTTGAAATTGTGGTGATTTTAAAATACATTACAATAGTAAAATGTGACTTAAAATGAGTAATTCACTTTGTAAACCATAAGAAACTAGAAATAATTTAAACAAGCCACATAGCACAACAATTTTTTTACTTGTAAGCTCAATGTGGATAAAAAAAGCTACAAGGGGAAAATGCACAACTTGATTTACTTCCTTCAGTAATGGAACCATTATAAAGAACTATGGAGAGCATAATGTCATGCACTCTCTATTTCCTACTATCTTCTTTTAAGGTCTAAAAAATGTGATCAATGCCAATTTTTCCCTTGGTGGTATGCCTTTCTACCTAATTTTGCCTTGTTCCTTTAATCTTATTAGGATATTGAACTTTCCCATCTTACATTTCACCCATTCCCTACCTTCATCCCTTTTCCTTGTTAGAATATTGGAGTTTTCTTTTCCACTATTAATTTATTCCAATCCTCACTCTTTTCCCTTGCCTTTGTTAGAGTTTTAAACTTCCTCTTATGAACATTATTTTCCCTAGAACCTTGACTTACCAATCCTTTACATTAAGTTCCTTTGAGCCAAAGTTTTAGCCTTCCTTTTAGTAAGCTTTTTTGGTATCCTTGATTTACAACTTCTAACATTTCCTTCTATATGTGTTATCAAAGTTGAAGATATGGGACTGTAATGTCATAAAATTGCACCCCTTGTAATTTCACATACATTCTTGCATCTGCTTTAGTGTCCACTCCCCTAGCTTTTGTGTAGACTCATTTTAGCCCCTGCATCAATCTTTTTCCCTCTCAAGATGCTCAAAGGCTCACTTTTTAGCAGCTACCCTTGTGTGCCCACTTTGCGTTGAATCTTGTACTTTTCTCGTTTGTGTCATTTTGTAGCATGATGTGTTTGGACACTAGCGCACCCTCGCAAATGTCTGCGTGTCGTGCTAGCATCCTATGATATTTCAATGTTCAAACAACTATTTTCGAGCATGTTTGCCACTTGTCAGTTGATTTTGTTGATGGTAACGACTCAAGATGCCTTGTAACCGTCCGAGAAACTTCTTTTAGCTTCTCTTCTCTCCTTAAATGTTATCTTCTCAATTCATTGGGACTTATAGCTTCTTTCCTACCTTGGCTCTAACATTTCTCTCTTCTCTTGTTCTTGTTATCTTGCTTGCATAGCTCCATACAACTTGTTACAGTAGCTTCAAGCACTCTCAAGCTCTTACAACACCCTTTGCAACTCTCTTGGCTCTTGCAGTTATCTTGCTCTCCCTCTTTACAGCTCCTTTGGCTCTTGCAGCTCTACCTCCCTTGTCTTGTGCTTGTGATCATCTTGGGATTTCACACATCCCCTACCTATTGCATCTCTACTTTGTGATATGGGTTCTCCTCCTCAAGCAGGGATTATTTTTATCACCTTTATTTCATGATACGGGTTCCCCTCCTCGAGTAGGGATTACATTTATCACTCTTGCATTCATTTAATTTATATCTATTACTTCTCTCTATCTATTTGGTTGTCTATGGAGGTAGGAACACCAAAACAGGGGTTTGACTGAGGCAAACCCCTATACAACCCCAACACTTTCTCCAGATCTTATGCATGCAGGTATTGAAGACATTCACTTGTTGGAGGCTTCATTATTTGGGTGGTTGTAAGTAATTTCTTTCTACTCTTTATCTTTATCATCTATACTTTACTTTATTTCAATTATGTTATAATATGTTACATTCATTCTGTAAGTTATTAGCAATCTGATTACTAGTAGTCACTTTGTCATTTTCTGTGATAAATTTATGTTATGGTCCGTACAAGATGTCAGCGCACCTCTTGGACACCAATGTGTTGCACTGTCGTCCATATCTCGCGCTAACATCCTTTGGCTGAGAGCTTGTCAATTTTCCCATAAAATCTTTGTGACCTGCTCTTTTTGATTCTATAATTCTCGCTATGCCTTGAGGTAGTTTAGGAAAGTTCACCCCGTGAGGATCTCTGAATGAAGAGAAATTGTGAGTAGTAAATCCCCTTTATCTACATTTTGGTGAACCTGACGTGAACGACAATATTTTTCAAAAAGAAACTAGGAATTTATTTACCCCAACTTGGTGGGGTCATAACTTTTGACTCGACATTTGGAATTTAGAACCATTTACACCATTGGAAAGGTCTCCAAGAAGACTAATTTAATCCCTGAAATACTATGCCTTTAACTATTGAATTTTAGGGACCAACACAAGTTCTGACCCCAAATTTTGCTCTGAAGACCTCCAAAAATGCAAATTACTAGAACCTAGAAAGTATCAAAAAAAATCTAAAAATCTAGATTTTTGGTCTTTCTCAATTCTGTCACCCCTGGATTGCTTCAGAGCGTCTGGTTTGTTTATTCATTATATATTATCTTTAACTTATTATTTTTAAAATGAATTTAATATCTTCTTTTATTAGTTCAATATCTAGTTCTTTCATGCATGTGATAGTGACTTGGGTTTTCCCATGTCACTTTGTATCTTTGATCCTTCTCACGAAATTCCTCTTGCTTCAGAGGATGTTTTTTTGCAAGAAGATGAAATCATTGATACCTTTCTTAATGTTACTGTACCTTCTATTCATTCCAATGCACTCTCTTTTGGAGATGATGCATTCATGGATGATGAATCTCCCTTTCATTCCAATGCACTCTCTTTTGGAGATGATGCATTTATGAATAATGAATGTCTTCTCTATTCCAATGCACTCTCCTCTAGAGATGATGCATTAGCGAATGATGAATCTCCTTCCACATTTGATCCTCCCTGGATCAATGTTGAGAATATTTCTTTAAATAATTTTTCTACTAGTTGTGATGATTTTGTAAATGTAATATGTCTCTGCAACCCCTCAAAGGCCTAAGAGACTGGTCATTTACCTAACTCCAGCTAGTCCTTCTCCTAAAAGGTTTTGTTCTATTGATGGTGTTCCATTTGATAGTAATTCTTCTAATATTTCTAAGGCTCCCTCTTATAGAGCGGTAGCCCATACTTATGAGAATATAAAGAATTAAAAAAATGTTAATCAACCTACTTCTTTACCAAGAACAAAATTTTAATCAACTTGCTTCTTTACCAAGTCTTCCTTCAGCTCCTAAACCTACAACTAAAGCACCCAGTGATTACAATCATGTTGAGCAACTTCGAGTTACTCCAACTAAGATCTCACTATGAGACTTGATTTAGTTTGCTCTGGTTTATCAAGGTATGCTTCAAGAAGCCTTGCAAAAGATCCTTTTGCCTTCTTCCGCTAGTTCGATGGATGTTGATGCGTTGATGGCTTATATTCATGTGGATTCGTCGAATATCATATTCTATCGACAGGAACTCCCACCTTCGAAAGTACAAAAGCAAGCAAATCCTCTAATGATTATAGTTAACATTAATAATATTGGCATTAGACGTACTCTCGTTGACATCCGTTCGACACTTAATGTATGCAGCATTGATCTATTACCTAAGGTTAATATTGATTCATCTTCTCATAATGAT
The DNA here is from genome assembly GCA_007258455.2 of Sequoia sempervirens. Taxonomy (NCBI): domain Eukaryota; kingdom Viridiplantae; phylum Streptophyta; class Pinopsida; order Cupressales; family Cupressaceae; genus Sequoia; species Sequoia sempervirens. The sequence continues at coordinate 135,227,405 of VDFB02256132.1, read as the reverse complement.
TCTTCTATTGTCATTCATGGGTTTGATAATGTCAATCGACAAGCCCTAGGCACGATAATCTTTCCTTTGAGGTTGGGACATGTTACCGCACCCACCCTTGTATATGTTATGTCTGAAAAATTACCATATAACCTTCTTCTTGGTAGACCATGGATTCATGCTATGGGTACAGTCTCGTCCACCTTGCATAAATCTATTAAGTTCATTTGTAATAATTGAGTAGTCACAGCCAAGGCTAACCCTGAGGCTATTTACTTATGTGAGATGGCAGCTGTTGGTCAGGTTTCAGTTGTGCCTACTTTAATTCCTTTGTTGTCTTCCAATGTGTTGATGTTTACTCTAGTAGTACCTATTACAAAGGATACTCGTGAGATAGATGTCCTTGAAGAAGATCCTTCTGAAGTAAGAAATCCTAAGTCTACTCCTCAAAAGAATGCATGTCTTGGTGATGATTGGGGTTTTTTGCAATTTATAGAACCCTTCGTTGGGGAAAGTAAAGTCGACCCGGTCCACTTAAGCCTTCCAATAACATCATCCAAACCTACTATCGAAGATGGTCAGTCTTATGTATCACACGGTAATGTGAGCAATAGTTGTAATATCCTTAATTCCAATCCTCCTTTTGAGGAAGATGATCGCACCTCTATTAAAGTGGATAATGTTGGAAGTTCTATCAAGAAGGCTGATAGTGATCCTGTAGAAGAGTGTGATCCCCATTGTTGGAATAATGCTCTCTATGAAAATCCTCCATTATCTAATTTCTTTGTGTCTTCTTATTGTGAACAGTCAAACTTTTCTCCATAAGAGAAAGGGTTGCTTCCTACTCCTCATGCTTTATCTGAGCATATTTTATTGTGGCTTCTAAAAGCCCACTTGATTACTCTTCCTTCTCCTACATGTAAGAAATTTCATAAGTATGATAAATAAAAGCATTCTTTTTGTGCATACCATCGAGTGCCTGGCCTGTCCAGTAGAGAATGTAAGGCCTTGAAGGATAAAATACAAAAACTTCATGATTCAGGTGCCATCACTCATTTATTTGTTGATGCACTTGCCTCTTCTTCAAATGACAAGTGATATTTAGGTTTACCTCTATCCTATATGTTCCAAGTATCTTCCATGGTTCTCCTTCCTTGTATGTTGGGAGCAGTGATAAATTATTCTGGAGATGTGTGTCCTTCTTAAGGACCCCCTCTCTTCTCTATGTCTTTCAAATGAAGTGTCCCTTGAGTGGACCCCTCTTCTTTTTGAAGGGTTCCCAAGGGACCCCCTTTGAAAGTTTTTATCTTAAATGAATTCTTTGGTGTCCATCTTGGGACAACCCAACTAGGCTTGTCTTATATCTTTGTGTCTAGCTTGGGGGTAGCCTCACTAGACCTCACCTTTCAAATAGTGCGTCCCTTGAGTGGACCCCTCTTCTTTTGAAGGGTTCCTGAGGGACCCCTTTGAAATTCTTCCAATTTGTCAATGGTTTGTGTGACTATTCGTTTATTTTCCTTTGTGGCTGCTTTATTTTCTAACATGTTTCATCTACAAATTAACATGTCACTTTGCAGGTGTGCCTGTAAATCTGCTTTCTAATCCGACTCTACAGAGTCCCCTTCTTTGGGTTTCACTCATGAGAGAGAACTTGGGGGATGCCTCCTTACAATTTTGTGGGCCTGTAAGGAGCTTACTTCGTTGGGCTTCCTTCATGAGAGAGAACTTGGGGGTTGCCTTCTTGTAGATTTGTGGGCCTATAAGATGCTTACTTCACTAGGCTTCCTTCATGAGATAGAACTTGGGGGTTGCCTTCTTGTAGGTTTGTGGGCTTGTGAGGCACTTATATCCTATGGGATTTGTCCATCATTGGTCTGCAGGCCTTTAGTGTAATTTGTGCAACTTCGTAGTTCTACAGAGCTATGAAGTCCTTCTATTCGAACCTCCTCAGGAGAGAGTACCTATGGAGCCATCTTTCTTGGAATTTTCATTCCTTTCTAGCTTCTCCATATCTCTCTTAAATTCTCTCTTCTTAATTGTGTATACAAGGTTGAAGATTTGTATCTTCTTCACCCTGAGTATATGCTCTTTCTCTCTTCGACATTGGTTGCTTCCCTGACTTTTGGGTGCATTATTCTCTTGAATCAATCAATCCTTACATTATTCTCTTCTTTTAAGAATTCTTATATTTTTTATTGTTCTTAATTTGGGAATGACGCATAGTACTAAGACAACCTTTTACATCAAGGTCTCTTTTACTTTGTTGACTCAAATCCTTTAGTTTGTTGTGTGTATATGTGTGTGTTTTTTTATGTTCTAACCCCATGGTGTGATGGATTTTTATGTTCTAACATTGTCTTCTTGTGTAGGTTTTTCTTGTCTAATGTGTTTGTTTTGTAGTTCTTCAACCTAGGGGCATGCTTCCTTGGTTCGAAGAGTTATATGCTTCCTCTATAGTATCCTTTTGGCATCGTGATGTTATTTATGTTTAAGTAGATTTCCTTTAGTGTGCATATTAGTGTAGATTCATATGCCCGCTAAAGTGGGGGCAAAATGTAATGTCGTAAAATTGCACCCCTTGCAATTTCACATACATTCTTGAATCTCCTTTAGTGTCCACTACCCTAGCTTTTCTGTAGGCTCATTTTATCCCCTGCATCATCCTTTTTCCCTCTCAGAATGCTCAAAGGCTCGCTTTTCAACAACTACCTTTGCATGTCCACTTTGCGTTGAATCTTGCACTTTTCCCATTTGTGTCATTTTGTAGTGTGATGTGTGTTGGATGCAAGGAACACTGAGAGGGGGGGTGAATTAGTGTTCAATGGTTTTGATTTACAAAACAAAACTAACAACCATCAATAGCAATAATAAGATTTGATATAACATTAGCAGCATATGCAATCACATCAATAATCACCATAACACCAAATATTTTTATGTGGAAACCCTGTTAGGGGGAAAACCACGGTGGAGATTAATCCACAAATTGTACTCTATTAAAATTAAAATAAAAGAGGGGAATGCACTTGCATTCAGGCGCACTGCCTAGAGCTCACTGCTCAAGAAGGAGGCTCACAGCCATATAATTATAATATAAATTACAACAAAATTTGAATTGAGAGAATAACATCTACAAATGCTTGGATTCAGTTCCACTGAAGCACACAATCTAACTTTGGACTTTTTGCCCAAATCTGTTCTACTTTGCTATGTTCTCCTATTGAAAACCCTTCAGTAACACAACAAATATTTGATCACTCAACTGCCCTTTTTCGTATACATCTGCGTCTCTCTTCACACCACACACACACAAAGTGAATTACAGATCTTCCTTATATATCTGCTAACCCAAAAATTCAATACATGTCAACCTTTCAACAAAATAAAATATTCCTTTCTTATATCGGTCATGTCGGCCTTAAATCTTTAATTAAAAACAAAGCATACCTTCATAAGTCGGCTAGACTTATAGAAGGGACCCACACCATGGTTCCAAAACATAAAAGATATCAAAATAATTATTCCACATACATTTGTGATCCACCACATCAAGCATGTCGGCCACAAGGAAAAATAGATCATGAATCAAGCCACTGAACCTCTTAACTTGAGCTATGATTAATACAACACCACAAAACTTCTTCAGTAGAATAGTGTACATGCTAGGAAAAATTCCTTGGGGATCCACACTTCAAAATAGTGATCTGGTGAAGTAGTCAGATCAACATACCAACCGGATGTCCTATTCCTTACTTTCTCTGCTGGTAGAATACAAAGACTTAGATTCTTTGCCAGTATATGTGCACCTGATATTGTGGATCAAACTGTAGACTCCAGTTGCCATCAATGACAACACAAGTAGCCAAGTTGACCTCACCAAAGCCATATGCCAACAATCTCGCCCTTTGGCATTAATGGCAACGCTTAGTGAAAAAATTACTAAGTGCCAAAACCAAAACATATCAAGACCAAAACTTCTTCTCCCCCTTTGGATGTCAGGAAATTTTTCACTTCATTCTCTCCCCCTTTGACATCAATGAAAAATATCTACTATATCCTCTCTACACTTTTCTTTAAAATATTTGACTGCATTAACTCTTACTCCATTCTCTCCCCAAATATTGATGCAAAAATTGATCAAAATTTGACAACTGTTACAAAAAAATTCAGAAGATTATTTTATACTTAGCTTTCAATTCTGGAAGGAATTTCTTCTAGGAATCTACCGTAATCCCAATGGCTATGATCAGGCTATTGTTCTCTGAAGTTCTGTTGATTATTGCTTCTAGTTCTTCTCCTAATTTAAGAGTCTCAATCATTTGTTATAATCTCTCTTCAATTATATCTTTGACTTTCTAGAAGGCATCAATGAGAGCATTCTTAGCAATATGAACTTTTGCATGCTCAATCTATAAATGATAAACTTTGTTCTTCACATCTCCATTCTTATCCAAGAGCATACAGTAATTTTGCCCAGTCTTAACAAGCTCACTTTTAATTTCAAGTTTATCCTTGTACTTTCCTACCACTTGAGGCCACCTGAGACAATAGTTAAAGACTTTGTTTGCAACATCAATACACTGTCTCAGCTCACTCATTTTCTTCTTCAATCTGGAAAGAGACAATCTAAATTGCATTTTTAAGTGAGAAATCATTTCTTCTTCCTTCCTCTCCAGGGAAACTAACTCCATAGACATCTTGACACATTCAATTAGTTCTTCTGGGAGAACACTCTGCAGACTTTCCAACTCAATATTGTTATCAATTAAGTACCTTGCTAGAGAATTCTCAATTAAATCCTGTTCATAAGATGGACCATTTAGCCATATACCAGATATATTTTCCATACCATCCACATCCTGAAAGATTTGCAAAACCTTTGTCTTAAACAGAGCATTTTTTTTGTCACTATCTTCAACAATTATTATTTTCGGTTCTTCTGGTTTCAGTTGATCTTTTGGAATACATTCTTCAGAAAATTCATCTTTTACATCCACAACCACTTGAATTTTCCCTTTTCCTTCAGCCTTTGCAGATTTGGGTGTCAAAGGAGTGACACCAGTTGTATCTCTTTCTCTCTTCTACTTTTTCTCTCCTTTTTCTAGAAGATGATCCAAATTTAGTTATTTTTGCCGAAAGAGGGGCAACACCTTCTCCAAACCTCTCTAATACCTCTCTAAAGAAAATCTCATACACTTGTTCACAATTTTCAAAAGAATTGTAGTGATTGAAGATTTACTTACCAATCGGTATATTCTCTCTCCACACTACATTGTCCTTCAATGGCAAACAGTTTAGAAAGTAAATCATAATACATATTGCCAGAGTACCAAACTTGAATTGGTAGCCAATATCCTTAGTTAATTGAGCATTTTCCAATAGTTTCTCCTTCAAAAAACTACATAGATCAAAGTCCTTGTTTTCAATTATCATTTTGTGGGCGATATATGCAACACCTACCGAGGTTGATCCTTCTCAGTTCCTGAAATAGATTTTGTATGAAACTCCATAAGCCACCTACCTAGTCAAAGAGCCTTTAATCGTAGAAATTATCAGAGCCATTTCATCTCCCCTTATTCCAGTTAGGGCTTTGACCTCCACATTACATATTTTCTTCTTCTTTAGCACATCTCTGACATTGCACAAGCCTGTTAAATTTCTGATTACATCTTTGGTAGTTTGATATGGTTTATCCAAATTGAGAATATCACCATCCAGTTTGTTCAATAAAAACCGAATCACTTCTGCATTGACGAAATGGGGATAGTCGTTCCATATATCCAAATTCTTGTGCTTTGATCCTTCAAGCCTTCTGAAATTGGTGAGCGACAACAATTTTTTTCATCCCTAATCTTCTAGCTATTATAATCGTCTAGGGTTATGGTACCTTTAATTTGATTCATGTTCTACTCAAACAGAGTTGTACAAATTACAAAATAGATGTGAAATCAATGATTGACAGGAATGCTTGGAGATTCACCACTAGAATGACCTTTCACACCTTGAAATATTGCAGAGAAATACTTTTGAATTGTTCTCCTTCAATGCTTGGTGCCGAAATAGGGTTCAGAATGCCCTTTTATAGCTTTAATTTTTGTCGCAATAAATGTGTTTCCCTAGAAGTATCGGTTATACTTCAAACTTAGAAAACAAGCTAAGAATTCAACTTCAAACTTATACTATTTAGACCAATTCATCATATCATTACAAATACTTCCATCAATGGCTAACACAGTGACTGATGGCATCCAAAGATTTGATGCCAACAATACAAAAGGGGGGAAAAGAATTTTCATGAAAAACTCTCCCTAGGCCATTGGCCTGATATTAATTGCCAGAGGAGCTACCAGAGGGATATTTCGGTACAACTTTATTTCCTTCATCCATTTTAGTTTTCTTAACCCATTTCTTCTTCATCTGATCTTTTATTTTTTACATAGAAGCTTTTGCTTTACCTTTATTATTTTTATGTGCATTTCTTCCTTGATTCACCAGACCTCTTTTATTCATGTTTCTATTCTGGAAGAATATTGCAATGTGACTAGGATTGTTACAATTGAAACATACTGAACCTTTTTGCCTGTACCATCCATTCCACTTATTTGCTCCTGACCTACAATGATTAGCAACATGTCAAAATCTTCCACAGGTATAACATTTAATGTTACTAGTACTGACAGTCATACTTCTGCATTCTAAAGCCTTATGACCAAACTTCTTGCATTTGAAACATCAACCAAAAAATGATGGCTTACTAGGGTTTATCTTTCTTCTACACTGAGAAGCCATATGTCCAAATTTATTACAAACAAAGCAATATCCATTAAATTTTTGGGCATTAGGTTGCCTTACCGAATGTCTTCTTCCTTTGTTCTTCTTTTCAGGATTCTTTTGTTCAAATCCAGAGCAATCTCCCTTCTCATATCCAAGACCTCACTTATCATTTATATTCTTCTGAATTTTGGTTATTTCTTCAAGCATAGTAGAACTTATCTTGAACTTTTCTTTGAATTCATTTGCAGTAGCAAGCTCATTTCCAAGAATGACTATCTGTCTCTCAAGCTCTCGTTCATTGTTTCTAGATTACAGTAGTTCAATTTCCAACTAGATAAATTTGTTGTTAATTTTGTTGTATTCTTCAGACTTTTTTCTTAGGGATTGGGCTAGATTCTCCTCATTCTTCTTTCTTTTCTCAATCTCTTTAGTAAACTTCACTGTTGATTCCATTTCAATTCTTAGAGTTGCATTGTCCTTGGCTAGCTTCTCACATTCTTCTGTTATCTCTTTTAGGGTTTGATTTAAATGGACATCATTTGATCCTTTGTTTTCTTTTTTCTTCAACTGACCACAAAGTTCCTTTCTTTTCTCCCTTAAGTCATTAATCTTGTCCTTCAGTGATTGAATGAATTTTTTGGCATCTGTAATATTTTCCTTAAGTTCCATGACCTCAACCTTAGATTGATCAAGATCATCAAGTGCCACCATTAGTTGTTGTTGAAGACCACCAACATCCATTGTAATTCAAGATTCACCTCAAGCTGCTAAGCTTCAAAAGAGGAACTTGCTCTGATACCAATTGTTGGATGCAAGGAACACTAAGAGGGGGGGGTGAATCAATGTTCAATGATTTTGATTTACAAAACAGAACTAACAACCATCAATAGCAATAATAGGATTTTATATAACATTAGCAACACATGTAGTCACATCAATAATCACCATAAACTAAATATTTTTATGTGGAAACCCTATTAGGGGAAAAACCATGGTGGAGATTAATCCACAAATTTTACTCTGTTAAAAGTAAAATAAAAGAGGGGAATGCACTTGCATTTAGGCACACTGCCTAGAGCTCACTGCTCAAGAAGGAGGCTCACAACCATATAATTATAATATAAATTACAACAAAATTTGAACTAAGAGAATAGCATCTACAAATGCCTAGATTCAGTTCCACTAAAGCACACAATATGACTTTGGACCTTTTGCCCAAATTTGTTCTGCTCTGCTTTGTTCTCCTACCGAAAACCCTTCAATAACACAACCAATATTCAATCACTCAACTACCCTTTTTCGTAAACATCTACATCTATCTTCACACCACACGCACACAAAGTGAATTACGGATCTTCCTTATATATCTGCTAACCCAAAAATTCAATACATGTTGGCCTTTCAATAAAATATAATATTCCTTGCTTATATCGGCCATGTCGACCTTAAATCTTTAATTAAAAATGAAGCGTACCTTCATAAGTCAGCTAGACTTATAGAAGGGACCCACACCATGGTTCCAAAACATAAAAGATATCAAAATAATTATTCCACATACATCCACAATCCACCACATCAAGCATGTTGGCCACAAGGAAAAATAGATCATGAATCAAGCCACCGAACCTCTTAACTCGAGCTATGATTAATACAACACCACAAAACTTCTTCAGTAGAATAGTGTACATGCTAGGAAAACTTCCTTGGGGATCCACATTTCAAAATAGTGATCCGATGAAGTAGTTGGATCAGCATACCAACTAGATGTCATGTTCCTTACTTTCTCTGTTGGTAGAATACAAAGACTTAGATTCTCTGTCGATATAAGCGCACCTGATACTGTGGATCAAACTGTAGACACCAGTTGCCATCAATGACAACACAAGTATCCAATGTCGACCTCATCAAAGCCATATGCCAACAATGTGTTCAGACACTAGTGCACCACGTAGACATTTGTGTGCCACGCTAGTGTCTTGTGATGTTTCAACATTCAAACGACTATTTCTAAGCATGTTTGCCACTTATCAGCTAATTTTTTCAATGGTAATGGCTCGAGATTCCTTATAACTGCTTGGGAAGCTTCTTTTTGCTTCTCTTCTCTCCTTAAATGCTATCTTCTCAATTCATTTGGCCTTCTAGCTTCTTTCCAGCCTTGGCTCTGGCATTTCTCTCTTCTCTTGCTCTTGTTATCTTGTTTTCACAACTCCATACAACTTGTTACAACAGCCTCAAGCACTCTCAAGCTCTTATAACACCCTTTGTAACTCTCTTGGCTCTTACAACTATCTTGCTTTCCCTCTTTATAGCTCCTTTGGCTCTTGTAACTCTACCTCCCTTGTCTTGTGCTTGCGAGCATCTTGGGATTTCACACATCCCCTACTTATTGCATCTCTACTTTTTGATACGGGTTCTCCTCCTCGAGCGAGGATTGCTTTTATCACTCTTGCATTCATTTCATTTATATCTATTACTTCTCTCTATCTATCTGGTTGTCCATGGAGGTGGGAACACCAAAACAGGGGTTTGACTGAGGCAATCCCCTATACAACCCCAACACTTTCTCTAGATCTTACACATGCAAGTATTAAAGGCATTCACTTGTTGGAGGCTTCATTACTTGGGTGGTTGTAAGTACTTTCTACTCTTTATCGTTATCATCAATACTTTACTTTATTTTAGTTTTGTTACATTCCCGCATTTTGTAAGTTCTTACCAATTTGATTGCTAGTAGTCACTTTGCCATTTTTTATGATAAATTTACTTTATGGTCCATACGAGACGTCAGTGCACCTCTTGGACACCAGTGCGTTGTGTTATCGTTTGTATCCCACGTTGACGTCCTTTGGCCAAGAGCTTGTCAGTTTGCCTAGAAAATCTTCGTGACCTGCTCTTTCCAATTCTAGAACTCTCGCATTGTTCCTTTAGGTAGTTTAGGGTAGTTTTCCCCATGAGGCTCTTTGAATGAAGAGAATTTTTGAGTAGAAAATCCCCCTTCTCTATAGGGAATTCCTCTAATGTGGTATGAGGTATTAAGTATCCCCGAAGCTTGATTTGTAACACTCTTCACTACACTATCTCATTAGTGTCATGGGTTCATACATGTTCTTATTTAGTACCTCATAAGACTTACTCCAACTCTCAATCCCTACAACTTTTCATTGTATTACCTTTTCAAGATCATGTGTTTAAATTTGTCCTTGTTGCATGACTTTAGGGATGAATTCTTTGGTACCCTCAGTCTCGTACTTTGGAAAAATTCCTCTATATGTCCTTTCAAATCCATATCTATAGAGTGTTGAACACACACTAAAAAACTGAGACGGGGGTGAATCAGTATTCTATCAAATCTTAAACCTTCTAGAGCAAATTAAAACTTAAACTTTACAACACAAACAAAAACATGAAAGATGAACGCAATACACAACACCACATAACACCAAATGTATATGGAAAACCCTAAAGGGGAAAAACCATGGTGAGAAATGTTGCTAAGAGCTACTGTCCTAATCCAACCTCACAAAAAAAATAGTTACAACTTTATTTTAGGGATATAAGCCAAGGAAGATACTACTCCTTATAAAAGGTTTTAGGGTCACTCCCAAGGAAGCTACAACTCCCTACAAATTTTATTTTAGGGCTTCATCCCAAGGAAGAAAATACTACCTAAACTGAGAACAAACATAGAAAATATTGAAACATGATAGTCCTTCTATTGTTTGAATCTAACAATGAAGCTCAATCCTTTTGATGATTGCAATTCTATTTTCTCCCTTCTCTTTTGATGATTGTAATTGTGTTTTAACAACTCTTTTATAAATTCTTCAAATGTCTTCTCTGCAGCTTACTGGCTCACTTCTTTCAGCCTTCAAGAATTTTTTCCTTTGGCTTGCTACCTCTAGTAGATAGTTAGGCACACTCTTCACTTCCCTTTTGACACAAAAATATGATCAAATTTAGTCCAGAAAATATCTCCCACTTCTTCTCTTTCTCTTTAAATTGCTTACATAAACATCATAATGCATTACACATCCTCAACATGAACACAACCTAGATCAACTAGGTTTACAATTTATACATGATATTACATTGATTACATTGCATATCTGCCAATGAAAACAAAAATATAACATTTACAAGTCAGCCAAAAATCAAACAACATGGAACATGTAGAAGGGCAAGACCTAAATGGACTACATGCAACACCAGGAAGAGGGACACACATTGCAAATCCCAACACATGCTTAACTTGGTTCTAAGCACTCTTCACAACAACCTTCAATGAACAACATCCACACACTTCACAGATTCAAATTAGGTTAGCCTTAAGGAAGAAAACATGAAACTTGTAGCATGTCGGCCATTACAACATTGGTAGACATGAATGATAAGACTTTACTTGCACCTCTCCCAAATGAGTTGACATGACCCATGAAACATCGCCAAACACTCCATAGACTTCACACAATCATGAATTTGTGGTGCATACTGTCAACATACCCTAGTCAGCCAAGCAAAAGCATAACCCAACAACAAATTCATTCCAAACTAGAGCTTGTTCTGGAGAAAATAGAAAACACCTTACAAAGCAACTAAAAACATCACATGATATTCAGGAATAATTTCATACATCCTTTTCACAACTTCAAGAAGAAACAAGTTGGTGCAAGCCAACAAAAATTGAAACCAGTTAGGAAACAACATAGTCCTGAACACTGTCATTTATAACTTTCTCTATGGAAGGATAAATGATATGAAACTTTGAATATAACACCTTCACAACTCAAAAAGCTTAACTTTTGAACCACACAACCATATCTACAAATGTGAAGGAATGCAGAGCCGAACTTTGCACCACTGTGAGCATCCTCACAGAAACAACACCTTCAAATTGTCACTTCCAAAACATATTTCATGTAACTCAAATGAAATAAAACTTATTCCACACATGTCTTGACACACCATGAATCTATCTTGCAAACTGCAAAAGCACAACATCACTAGCAGAGAAATGCAGAGCATCTCTTAAAGACTCTAGCAACCAATTGGCCAAGTTGTAACTCACTTTTGACAATACTAACAATCAAACTTACCAAGATGCACCAAACTCAAACATAATTTTGACATCAATAACAACTAAACTGCAACAATCTCCCCCTTTGGCATTGATGGAAAAACCAAATTTACATGCACACTTCTCACCCTTTGACATCAAGGACAAAGGGAAACTTCTTCTCCTCCTTTTGTGCATAATTCTCTCTCCTTCAATTTCTCCCCCTTAGGGAACAAGATCTCCCCCTAAGGTACACAAAGCATACTCTTTCCTTTAATTTGAAATAGCTTATAGGCTCCCCCTATCAATAAAAATCACTACCTACTCCCCTTGAGAGGTAGCCACCATAAGTCCAGGACAAAATATATGGCATGAATTACTTCCCCTAGACAAATGTACCAACTATGAATCTAGTAAGAAGGAGGGACAATTAACCCTAACTTCTGTCAAAGATACTCAAATATATCCTTTACAAGATCCTTTGTGAAAATGTCTACAATCTGATCCTTTGTAGGTACATATTCCAACTTCACTTCTTTATCTGCAATCTTCTCTCTTAGAAAGTGATACCTAATCGATATGTGCTTGGTTTTAGAATGCATCACTGGATTCTTGGAAATATTGATCTAGCACTTGTATTACAACACAAAATAGGAATAGGCTCATCATACTGTATCTTGATATCCTTCAATGTTTGCTTCATCCACAACACTTGTGTATAATAGGATGTTGCAACAATGTACTCTACTTCTATAGTGGACAAGGATATTGCATCTTGCTTCTTACTATGCCATGAAACCAATGTGATAACTAAAAAGAAATCACCACCACTTGTACTCCTATCATCAACACAACCAACTCAATCAACATTAGTGCAAGCACTCAGATCAAAATCGTTACCTTTTGGATACCATAAGCCATAATCCAAAGTACACTTCAAGTATATGAATATTCTCTTGTCTGCCTTCACATGAGTTTCTTTAGAATGCTTAAAATATTGCAACCAACCGTACCGCATGCATGATATCAAGCCTTGAAGTAGTTATATATAATAAGCTTCCAATCATTGATCTATATAGCTTCTAATCAACCAAGGGAGACTCATCATCTTTTCTCAAATGACAACCAATAACCATGGGAGTACTAACTAGTTTACAATCTTCCATCCCAAACTTCTTCAACATCTCCTTGACATACTTTGCTTAAGAAATAAAGATACCATCATCTAGCTAAGCAATTTGAAGGACAAGAAAGAAAGGCAACTCACCAATCATAAATATTTCAAACTCCTACATATTTTCAATAAACTTCTTACACATCTCATCATTTCCACCAAATATTATATCATCAACATACACAAAAACTATCAAAATTATTTCATCCTTAATCTTGAAGTAAATATTGCTATCTACGGTACCTTGAATTCTTGTTGAAGTAAGTACTTATCAAACCTTGCATACCAAGCCCTGGGATCTTTTTTGAGTCTGCATACCATGTTTGGTTATTATAATAACCATAATCCATTAGGTTGTTCTATGTAGACTTCTTTCAAATATCCATTTAGAAAAGATGATTTGACATCTATTTTATAAACTTTGAAGTCCTTGTAGGCAGAAAAAGAAAGAAATATTCTGATTGATTTCATTCTTGCTACCAAAGAAAAAGTCTCCTCAAAATCAATACCTTCTACTTGTGAATAGACTTTACAAATAAATCATGCTTTTTTTCTTACCACTTCTCCTTCCTCATTCAACTTATTCTTGAATACCCACTTAGTTCCTATCACATTCTTGTTTGCAGGCCTTGGAACCAATTCCCAAGTCTGATTATTCTCAGTTTGATTCAACTCTTCTTCCATTGCTTGTATCCACCCTTCATCCTTGCTAGCATTAACAAAAAATTTTGGTTCTACCTTTGATGACAATTTTTTTTTTACTTATTCATTTGTCTTTGCAAGTCTTCTTCTAGTCAACACTACTTCGTTCTTGTCACCAATGATTTGATCTTTTGAATGATTCCTTTGAACATACTTTGCAGGGGTCTTGTTGATCTTTTCTGGTGTTTCTTCTTTCTTTTCAACTTCTTCTTCTTCATCTTCATTTGAGTAGGGAGGTGCATCATATCCATAGTCCTCAATTTCATTCATATTTTGATGTAGATCTTCATCAACTTTCACATTAGTGCTTTCAACTATTCTTCCCAATCGCTTATTGTAACACCTGTATGCTTTAATCTGAGATGAGTATCCTCGAAATATATCTTCTTCATCCCTTGAATCAAACATCTCCATCTCTTTTGATATAGAATTTGCTTCCAAAGACTCTAAAATACCTGATAGTTGTAGGTCTTCCATACCACAACTCATATGAAGTCTTAGTGGTGTTCAATCTTAACAATCCTCTGTTAAGAATATATACTATGGTATGAATGAATTCTCTCCAATAAACATCAGGTAGATTTTCTTTCATCAACATGGTCCTTGCCATCTCTTGAATGTTAGGATAGGTGACATTAAAATTGCTATCCTAAGTTGATTTATGTGTCTCCACGTTCTTTGGAAAGTGTTATAGAGGACATGAGGGACAAAATATTTATTATTTATTTTCTTATAACAAATTGTAATTGCATTCAAAGAGTTGGACCCATCATGATGGTGGTTACAAAGCATCTTAGAGGCATATTCCTCTTGGGCATCCAACTTTATGGGTTGGGACCACTTGAGTGTGCATGAGCTTGCAAATATGTTATTTGCATGTTTTGCATGCTCTTGCATGGTTGGGTGCCCAAGTTTGCATGTTGGTGCATGATCTTACATGTAGCCTCAAATTTGTCAAAGAGTTATGGAGCACTCAGGTTTGACCAATTCCTATTGGCTGTGGGTTAGGCACCCATGTGAAGGCCATGTGATAATTTAATATTTTATTCCATGTTTATGGACTGTCCATGAAGGGGGCGTGGGTTTTTCCAAGTGGTTTTACTTGTTGTTTTGGGATACCATTTGTGGTATTCTATCCCATGAAATTCTATATATTGGAGCCTTTAGATGGTGGCTTACTATGAGTTCTTTGTAGGTTGTCAGGACGATGAAGAGCTACAGGATTGTAGAGAGGATTGTTGTATTGATGTACTTCCTTGAAGATTAATACAAACATTGGATCTCTTTGGGTGTTGAGTTTTTCCTCACAAGGATTTCTTCACATATATCTTGTGTCACTTGTGTTGATGACTTGTGGTATTACAATTTTTTCCTTTCATTGTTGTAATTGTCAATCACTTAATCATTTTATGGTAATCTTGTAAACATAATTTCAAATTTGTAACCACATATTTAAGTTCATATTGCTGCAAGTTATGCCTTGATTTCCAACATTTGGTATTAGAGCTAACGGTTCTATTAAGAGAGGGATGCCTTTCTTTTGAGTGTTGAAGGTTTTTTGGTTGTAGTGGGAGCTTGTGCATTGTGGGTTTTATAGATTTGTGAAGAAGATTGTATACCATGGCTTCTACCTCCCGTTTAGATATTGAGAAATTCAATGGCACTGGCTACAAGATCATGTGGAAGTTGAGGATGGAGGATCTTCTTGAAGAGAGATATTAGTGGTTGGAAGTTTCAAATGAAAATAAACTAGAATCAACATCTAATGAAGATTGGAAGAAAATGGAAAAGAAGGCATGGGGAACCATTTGGTTGTGTCTTGAAAATTTCATCATCTTGAATGTTTTCGAAGAATCTACCACATACAATTTATGGAAGAGGATTGGTGATATATATCAAACTAAAAGTCTTACTAATAAGTTGTATCTCAAAAAATGTTTGTATTCTTTGAAAATGAAGGATGGTGATTCTATTGCAAAACATTTAAATTCTTTTAATACGATTATAAGTCAACTTGCATCAATAGATGTTAAGTTAGAAGAAGAAGATAAATGTATTATGTTGCTTTTCTCTTTACTCAAATCTTGGGAAAATATAATTGTTGCCATAAGTGGTAGTGGTACAAAATTGAAGATGGATAATCTCATTCCAATACTTCTTTTGGAAGAGATAAGGAGAAATTCCATGAATGTGGGCTCCCAATATGCCTTGCATGTGTGAGGAAGGTCAAAAGAAAAAGGGGGACCTAAAGGGGACAAGAAGAGAGACAAGTCTAAAGGATATTCTAAAACCCCTGAGAAGAGTAAAGTGTTGGAATTATGGTAAGAGAGAGCATGTGAAGGAGTGTAGAAACAAGAAAAATAGTTCAGATGCTTCCATGTAAAACTCCTTAGAAGATGGTGATTTTGATGTTTTGATTATTTCTACTAACACTAAATTAGTGATGATGCTTGGCTTATTGATTCATGTTGCTCCTACCATATGAATCCTCACAAGGAGTGGTTTACTTCATATTCAGCTTATGATAGGGGAGAAGTTTTCCTTGGTGATAACAACATGAAGAACATTGATGGTAAGGGAACAACTCAAGATTTATCAAACTATAGAATCTTGTTGAATGAGTCACCTAGGCCAATTTTTATATATGCTTGACTAACAAAATCACTAAGTTCTATCCAGTAAACCTCATAATCCAAAAAAAAAATAACATTCTTGTGAAAAGGCTAGCACATGTATTTTCATTACTTGCCAAGTTTTAATCCAACTCCTAGCACATTACCAATACGATCATCAGAACAATCATATATCACATTACTTTGATAGTTGAAATAAGATTTGATTGTAAAACCATTCCATTTACACTTTCAATTCATATTCTAGATTTACGAGTCCATAACACCTTCACGACAATGACAATGAAACAAGTGTCAACATTGAATTCAAGAATATTATCATACAATCACATTATGTATTACCCATAGTACAACTATCATCTATTTATGGAAACTTATAACAACTAGATTTAGTATTAATCACATGCAAAGTGGGGTCTTACAAGTTTGGTAAGAGGGAGTTTCGTGTTTGCTAAAGGATCTCATATAGGGACTTTATTTAGGATTAATGCCTCCAATTTTTGTAATTCTACCAATGTATCTTGCACTGAAAATGCATGTATTTTGTGGCATCATATATTGGGTCACATAAGTAAAAAAGTTCTTAAGACTATTTTGAATAAAAAGTTGGTTGACGGTATTTCTGATTATTCTGTTGGTAAAAATGATTATTGTGAGAATGTGTGCTTGGTAAATAGAATATATCATCATTTCCTAATGGGACTAATAAAGCTAAGAGATTGTTAGATATCATTCATTCGGATGTGTTTGGACTAGTGGATGTTGACTCTTTTGGAAAATATCATTACTATATTTCATTGATGATGTGTCAAGATACACCTGAATTTATTTTATGCATGCAAAATTTGAAGTTTTCACTAAGTTTAAGGAATTTAAAGCCTTATTTGAGAAGCAAACAGATTATAAGATAAGGGTTTTGAGATATGATAATGGGGGTGAATATTGTTCTAAGGAATTTGACGAGTTCTATAAGCATGCAGGTATTGTTCCACAAAAGAATACTCATTATACACCTCAACAAAATGGGGTAGCAGAAAGAATGAACCAAACCTTGCTGGAAAGAGCTAGGAGCATGTTGAGTGGTGCTAAGCTTGATAGATGCTTTTGGGTAGAAGTTGTAAGTATTGCATGTTATTTGGTTAATAGGTGTCCTTGTTCAACTCTTGTTGATAAAACTCCTTATGAAGTGTGGATAGGTAGAAAGCATTTTGTTTCACATTTAAGGGTCTTTGGTTGTGAAGCTTTTGTTCATGTGTCACAAGAGAAGCATTCTAAGTTAGATCCAAAAGCATATAAATGCATCTTTGTTGGTTACAGTGAGAATGTAAAAGGTTATAAGCTTTTGGAATCCACTAACCCGCAAAATGGTTTTCTTTAGAGATGTGATTTTTAGGGAGTTTAGAGCTTACTCAGGTGAAGAAAAACCAAAGGAGAAAGCTAAGACAAGATTGAGAAGCAAGAAGATGCACATGTGGAAGAACAACCAAATGGATTTGAGGATGGAGAAGAAGAACAGGGTTCAAAGAGTTTAGATGATGTTCAAGATGAGCATGTAGAAGAAGAAAAATAACAAGAGCCCCTTACTCCTACCTTGAGAAGATCCACAAGGCAATGAAATCTAGTTAATAGGTATAGCCCATCTAATTTTTGTTGTGTATTTTCTTTGTTGAGTTCTAACGATGAACCTAGAACCTATAGGGAGGCTCTTTCTTCAGAAAAGAGTGAGTCTTGGATGCAAGTTATGTAGGAGAAGATGATGGCTTTGGATAGTTGTGATACTTGGGATCTTGTGAGTTTTCCTAAAGGAAGGAATCCCCCATTGGTTGCAAGTGGGTGTTTAAAAATGAATTTGGAGAAAATGGTCAGTTAGAGTGGTATAAGGCTAGATTGGTGATCAAGGGCTACTCCTAGAGAGAGGGAGTTGATTTTAGTGAAATTTTCTCTCCTCTTGCTAAGTTAACTTATATTAGATTCATGTTATCAATTGCTACTACTTATGATTTTAAAATAGAGCAAATGGATGTTAAAACTACTTTCTTACATGGGGATCTTGAGGAATAGATTTATATGCGACAACCTAACAGTTTTGTTGTGAAAGGAAAAGAACACTTGGTTTGCAGGTTAAAGAGACCTTTATATGGTTTGAAACAGTCACCTAAGATATGGTACCAGAATTTTGATGCCTTTGCATTGAAGTTGGGTTTTGTTAGAAGTGAGGAGGATCATTGTGTTTATATTAAGGTTATTGATGATCATATTCTAATCATTGTCATGTATGTTGATGACATGTTTATAGGTAACAACAAGGTGATGATTAAGGAGCTTAAGACTCAAATTTCTGGCACATTTGATATGAAGGATTTGGGGGCTACAAAATATATTCTTTGGATGGAGATCAGTAGAGATCAGGTTCATAGAAAGCTTTAGTTAAGTTAGAATTGGGTAGGTGATTTGGATAGTCAAAGGTCCATTGGTGGCTATGTTTTTACTTTGTTTGGAGGTGCAGTGAGTTGGATGAGTAAGAGGTAGCCTACATTTGCATTATCCACCACCGAAGTAGAGTATATGGTAGCTACACATGCCTCTAAGGAGGCAATTTGGTTATAGAGACTTGGTAATGGCATTGGTTTTGATTGCGGGACTATGAGGATTGGATGTGACTATCAGAGTGCCATATGTTTAGCTAAAAAAACAATGTATCATGCTCGTACTAACACATGTTGATGTTTATTATCACTTTGGGCGAGAAATGGTACAAAATGGCAAGGTTTTATTGAGAAGGTTGACACTTTGGATAATGTTGCAAATTATCTCATAAAACCAATGACCACAAATAAGTTCTCTTGGTGCACGAAGGCCATGGGCCTTGATCATTGTACTTGGATATATATTTTATTTATATCTCATGGATATACTTGCAATGTATAATGTCAAGTGGGAGATTGTTAGGATAGGTGACATTAAAATTGCTATCCTAAGTTGATTTATGTGTCTCCATATTCTTTGGAAAGTGCTCTAGGGGACATGAGGGACAAAATATTTATTATTTATTTTCTTATGAAAAATTGTAATTGCATTCAAAGAGGTGGACCCATCACAATGGCGTTTACAAAGCATCTTGGAGGCATATTCCTCTTGGGCGTCCAACTTTCTGGGTTGGGACCACTTGAGTGTGCATGTGCTTGCATGTTTTGCATGCTCTTGCATGGTTGGGCAGCCAGGTTTTCATGTTGGTACATGATCTTGCATGTAGTCATCAGAGCCGTCAGAGAGTTATGGAGC
Source organism: Sequoia sempervirens (assembly GCA_007258455.2). Lineage (NCBI taxonomy): Eukaryota > Viridiplantae > Streptophyta > Pinopsida > Cupressales > Cupressaceae > Sequoia > Sequoia sempervirens. The sequence goes on along the minus strand of VDFB02256132.1, from coordinate 135,207,808 downwards.
ACTCAAGTTTGACTAATTCCTATTGGCTATGGGCTAGGCACCCATGTAAAGGCCATATGATAATTTAATATTTTATTCCATGTTTATGGGTTGTCCACTAAGGGGGGCATGGATTTTTTTAGGTGGTTTTACTTCTTGTTTTGGGATACCATTTGTGGTATTCTCTCCCACAAACTTCTATATATTGGAGCCTTTGGATGGTGGTTTAGTATGAGTTCTTTGCAGGTTGTTAGGACGACAAAGTGCTACTAGATTATAAAGAGGATTGTTGTATTGATGTGCTTCCTTGAAGATTAATACAAACATTAGATGTCTTTGGGTGTGGAGTTTTTTCCCGCAAGGGTTTCTCCACGTATATCTTGTGTCGCTTGTGTTGATGGCTTGTGGTATTCTAATTTTTTTCTTTCATTGTTGCATTTTTCAATCACTTAATCATTTTATGATAATCTTATAAACATAATTTCATATTTGCAACCACATATTTAAGTTCATATTATTGCAAGTTATACCTTGATTTCCAACATTGAACAATCCTATTCTTTCTTTCAACTACCCCATTCTATTAAGGAGTTCTAGCAACAAATAGATGCCTCTTATTTCATGTTTTTCACAAAATTCATTGAACTCATTTGAACTAAACTAACCTCCTCTATTAGACCTCAAAATTTTGATCTTTGCATTCATTTCATTCTCAACCATTGACCTGAAAATATTGAGTCTACTAAAAGCATCAAACTTATCTTTCAAGATTGTAACCCATGTCATCCTAGAGAAATCATCAACAAAAAGAATGAAGTGCCTTTCTCCTTTCATACTTCTTATTCGGGTATGTCCGTACAAATCAGTATGTACCAACTCCAAAGGTCTACAAAAAGAATATTCTTTAGACTTGAAACTTATCCTTGTCTACTTACCAAATTGACATTCCTTGCACACTGTACTTGCAGGCTTGATTATCTTAGACATATCTCTTACTAAATGTAATGAGATGACCTTCACAATATTTTCAAAGTTAATGTGTTCCATTCTCCTATGCAACAACCAACATTCACTTGATTTTCCTAGAAGATAAGATCTTCCATTTACATCTCTTAGACTGTATATGTCACCGCTTGTCCTAGATCCTTCAACAACCAATTGACCAGAATTTAATTTTCTAATTTCACATCCATTTTTATTGAATATGAGATTGTACACATTTCTACACACCTAACTCACACTAAGAAGATTGTGTCAGAGACCTTTTACATAAAGAACATCTTTTGTTCTACTCTTTCTATCAATACTAATTGAACCTTTTCCACAAATCTGCATTGAAGTATCATCTCCAAGCTTGACTATGCCATCATTCCACTTCACAAGTTTGATAAACTTGCTCTTATCTCTTTTCATGTGGTTGGAACAACCACTATCAATCACCCATGAATTAGCCTCATCTTTTGCATGAAAAGCAATACACACAATACTTGGATATTGAGGTTTAACTCTAGTATTCTTAGGAGCAAAAAACAAGACTTCATCTTCATTGTCCAAACCGCTAGAATCATCATCTTTTGTAGAGTAGGAATATTCCATGGAGTAGAGACTCTTCTTAACCCTATTTCTTCTAGGCCCTTTATTTCTCTTATCAAAATCTTTCAAGGGACATTTAGAAGAAAAATGACCAACCTCTCCACACTTGAAAATTTTGAAAGGTAGCTTACCATTGTACTTTCCAAGACCTCTCTTCAACTTCCTTAAAAAAATTGATTCCTCTTCATCAGCGTCACTATCTAGATCAGATTATTCATATGTTTCTTTCTTACTTGCTTTGAATGTTGCTTCCTTCTTTGGACCTTCTTTGTCAAACTCTCTCATTTCAAATGCAATAAGGGCACCATATAATTGATTAATTGAACTTTTATCTAGATCTTTAACTTCCTCAACAAAAGATACCTTAGAACTATAAGATTTAGGAAGAGATCTCAATAGCTTTTTGACAACCACAAATTCTTCAAGATCTTCACCAAGTCCTCTAATTGCATTGACCACTTCATCAACCCAAAGCACATATCCTGCAATATCTTCATCCTCTGACATTTTCAGGTTCTTAAAATTACCTTTGTAGATCCACAACTTTGCTTGCTTTACTTTTATATCTCCTTCATAGATGCCACTGAGCTTATCCCAAACTTTCTTTGTTGACTTGCAATGCATTAATTTTACAAGATCAGAATCTGATAGCCCACTCAATATAGCTTTCTTTTCCTTTCCATTATTATCATAAGCCCTAATCTCAGTTGGATCAATTGAAGGAGTAGCAGGAATGGTATATCCATCTTTGATAGATTGCCAAACACCATGCCCCAAAGAGGATAGACGAGTTTCCATCTGGTATCTCCAGAAAGTAAAATTTGTTCAATCAAACCTAGGCACCTTGCGAGATCCTGTTATGCCATCCTATATTTCTCAAGCTATTAAACTTCTTCTAAAGAACTAGGCTCTAATACCAATTATTGAACACACACCAGAATACTAAGAGTGGGGGTGAACTAGTATTCTATCAAATCTCGAACCCTCTAGAGAAAATTGAAACTTAAACTTTACAACACAAACAAAAACATGAAGGATGAATGCAATGCACAACACCTCACAACACCAGACGTATGTGGAAAACCCCACAAGGGAAAAACCACGGTGAGAAATGTTGCTAGGAGTTAGTATCTTAATCCGTCCTCACAAAAGAATAATAGTTACAACTTTATTTTAGGGCTACGATCCAAGGAAGCTAGTACTCCTAGTAGAAAGGTTTTAGGGTCACTCTTAAAGAAGCTACAACTCCCTATAAACTTCATTTTAGGGCTTCAACCTGTAACATGCCGATTGTTCAATGAAAGTAAATTCACTAAATTTTAACCTCAAGTAAATAACTATGTTCAAAACTCATAGTAATAAAAAAATTTCTTCTATTTAAAAGATTATATGCACATCTGAAGTAACACATATTCCAAACTTTCCATTTGCATTATAATTGAATACGACAATCCTTCCAATACATTAATATCTCAAGATAACATTTCTTGCATTACAACTTCCACATAATGGATATAAGAAAACATACATAGTTGCTTGAGCTTCATTAACACTAGTAACAAATGGTCCAGGAAATCCCCTGTAAATCTCAGGCACCAACTAATGAGGAGAAGCATCACTCAAGCACTTTTTTTCCAACCACAAACTCAAATGCAATCCCCCACACATTTGCCACATATGGAAAGATGGCCCTACCCTTCAATGAAGAGATTGGTTGGTAAAACCCCATATCAAATAGCCTTCCTGAGCTTAGTGTTATGCCCTACAATCCAAAACATAATCATATTGTAGCTACACCTACAAGTATGAAAATCCCAAACTAGAATGTCTATACTGGACATAGTGATCTGATAGTGTAAATAGTGGCTACTTACACTACTTTGGAAAAAGTTTCATATAAAAAGTCATCTCTTCACCCACTATCTTAGCTTGACTTGGTTAATGACCATTCATGTACTATGCATAGGCAATTCCCTTCTTAAGGTAATCTTTAACCCCAGGAATAACATATTTCTTTTACAATAAACTATGCATAGGCAATTCCCTTCTTAAGGTTATCTTTAACCCCAGGAACAACCTACAATCATAACATTCCTACTAAGTAAATGCAACACATAAGCTACTTTCTTCATGGAACAATCTAGTTCTAAGGTAATCAATGAACTTTCTATAGTTTGGATTACTCAAATAAATTGAAATCAGATACTTCATAGGCTATTCTAAGCTTCCTCTTTCCTATTATATAATACTGACGAATGCATCCACTCCTTAATATGGAGTATGTACAAACACTCAAATAAGGTTCATAAGAATTAAGTAGGTTAAGATTCTTTCAAACACAATCTTTTCCTAACCTAGCAAATTAATGCATTTCAAAACAGAAGACAACATCATCATTCATTCCTTTCAAAAACATAAATAGTATAAGAGGACAAAATAACATGCCTATAAAATGGTTATTCCCAAATGAAATAAACTGACTTCCAAGCTCAATCCACTCCAAGACTCCTCAATAATTCTCCCAATGCAAGGTGAAAGATAAACAAGTTGACTCCAAATATGCCAACTTTAACATGAATTATTCCACATTTTACTTGGACTTCCATCATTGGAAAAAGATTACAGTTTAGACTTCTATTTGTAATGCAATTTTCATATTTTGGCTCCACTTATAACTTCTATTGTGCATTTTGGTGTTTGTTGTGCTTATGACCAAGTCAACATTTTAAATACTCTTCAAATATCACTTATGTATTTGACTAAGTCTTCTAAATATTGCATTGTATTTGTAGGTTGGTAGATGCACTTTAAAGACTATAGCGCTGCCATGGAGTGCATATAATATGTTGCATTATCATTTAAACATAGTGCGTGCCTTATCATATAAAGTATGCGCTCTATTTCATAGAAACTACAATGCTTCATTTATATACAACACTTTATCAATATCAATGTATATATTTATATATATGTATATCCATACATATATTTATATATATACATATATATAAATATATGTATATATATATATATATCCATAAACTCACATAATATTAAATATATATCATTCAGTATTTTGAATGCATTTATACATATATCGATATATACATTTGCTCATACAATCAATAGTATATATTTACAAACTCATCGATATATATATGCACATGATGTATATATATATATATACATGTTTTATTATCCATTCGATATTTTCATGTCCATGAGCAATTCGTCCATTAGCATGCGTAGGTACGTCTACCTACGTATACTCATGTATGTATTAACTCACATGTATGGGTTTATCGTCAACATGCACATGTATACATATATATACATTCCACGTATATATATCTCATTGATTCAAACAAAGAATGTATAAGAAAGAACTCACAAGCACAAAGGAGACTCAACAATATCATGACAAGAACCGTCACAACAAATTCATAAACCTTCCCAAATTCAATCACAAACAAAACTAAGCGATAACTTACCAATTTCCCAATCTATGACTTAATTGGACCAATCTATAAGTGTGTGAAAAAGCTTAGTTAGGCTTCATTAAGGGTTACTCGACCAATCACTTCTTCTAAGTGATACTTTCCCTCCCTTACGGAGGCTTGATCCTTGTATTTGCATTCAACCTAGAACAAGGCAATGGTACTTAGTTGTTCATCAAAACGATCATTTGCATATATTCTTTTCATAATCAAAATACCAAATTAAATCGTCATTCATAACATTTAATCTTAACATCAAATCAATTTAACTTCCATTCATTACTTTCCAAATAATACATATAAATAAAGTGTAAACACACATTTTTCAATAAAAAATACAATCACATTCATTTATTCGATATTTTAACCTATCATAGTAATAGTAAATAGGTAAACACACAACAAGGTGTAACACAACCCAAGGAAGCAACTACTCCCTAAACTGAGAACAAACTCAAAAAATATTATAGCATGGCAATCCTTCTATTGTTTGAATCTAACAATGAAGCTCAATCCTTTTGATGATTGCAATTCTTCTTTGACAACTCTTCTACAACTTTTTCAAATGTCTTCTTTGCAGCTTACTCACTCACTGTTTTCAGCCTTCAAGAAGTTTTGCCTTTGGCTCATTGCCTCCAACAAATAGTTAGGCACACTCTTCACTTTCCTTCTATCACAAAAATATGATCAACTTGAGTCCAAATAGGATCTCCCACTTTTGTTCTTTATCTTTCAGTCGCTTACATAAAAATCATAATGCATTACACATCCTTGACATGAACACAACCTAGATCAACTAGGTTTACAATTTATACATGATATTACATTGATTAAATTACATGTTAGCCAATGACAACAAGAATATTACATTTACAAGTCGGCCAAATATCAAACAACAACATGAAACGTGTAGAAGGGCAAGACCTAAATGGACTACATACAACACCAAGAAGAGGGACATGCCTTGCGAATCCCAATACATGCTTAACCTGGACCTAAACACTCTTCACAACATTGAACTTCAATGAACAACATCTGCATGCTTCACACATTCAAACTAGGTCGGCCTTAAGCAAGAAAGCATGAAACTTGTAGCATGTTGGCCATTACAACATGGCAGTACACATGAATGACAAGACTTTACTTGCGCCTCTCCCAGGTGATTCGGCATGACCCATGCAACATCTCCAAACACTTCGTAGACTCCGCGCAAAAATGAACTTGTGGCACACACCTTCAACATACCCTAGTCGGCCAGGCAAAAGCATAACCCAACAACACCTTCATTTTGTACCACAACCTATTTTGGAGAAAAAAAAACCACCTTGTGGAGCAACTGGAAACATCACATGATATTCAGGAATACTTTCATACATCCCTTTCATAACTTCAAGAATCAATAAGTTGGCGCAAGCCAACAAATATTGAAACCAATCACCGGACAACACAGTCTTGAACTCTGTCATTTATAACTTTCTTTGTGGAAGGACAAATGATATGAAACTTTGGATATAACACCTTCACAACTCAAAAAACAAACTTTTGAATTGCACAACCATATCTACAAATGTGAAGGAATGCAGAGCCAAACTTTCCACCATTATGAGCATCTTCACAGAAACAACACCATCTTCAAACTATCACTTCGAAAACACCTTTCCTATAACCCAAATGAATTGAAACTTGGACTAAACAGTCCCTGACTCACCATGAATCTATCTTAAAAACCATAGGAGCACAACATCACCAGTGGAGAATGTGGAGCATGTCTCAGAGACTCTAGCAACCAATCAACCAGACTGCAACTCACTTTTGACAATACTAACAACTAAACTTATCAAGCTACAACAAACTCAAGCATACTTTTGACATCAATGACAACCGAATTGTAACACACGGATAATCTTATCTATTTTCTTTGAGCATGAAGTATGACTTAATCCTAATCCTTGATTCCCTAATAATGGTATGGGCCAAGAGGTATCCCTAACCCTTGAAACTTGGAAACTCTTGCGTTAAGTATTGTTCACTCCCACCTACCTCCTTGCAACCTAGCTCATTATTATTGACACCATCTCCTAACCATTGTTCATTATTGTGCACACCAAAATTTAGTGCTACCATTAATGTGTAGAATGATTATGATTAAAAGACAAGGGCTCCTCATGCCACCCAAAATTTCCTCATCATCTTGAGGTTTCATGTGCAAGCTAAGTGCCTAAATTGAACATTTATAAATATCTGATTGTTCATCATTCAAAGGGTTGTTCATTGAGCCAATTGTCTGGTTTGGGAACACCTACAATTGATTCTAGGGCATTATACATTGAAAGTCTAAGTTATAAGTGCAAGAAATATATTGTGTAACTCATAAGAAAATTTGCGATGCACATCTTCATGTAATGACATATCTCCATTGAAGTTTGTAACAATTTAGGGGAATGCATAGTTGCATTTTCTCTCATGACATTTGCTGATGTGATTGTAGTAGGGGTTAGATGAAGGGTGACAACTTCTAATGCATTATAAATGATTTGTAATGGTTTTTTTTTTGTTACATATGATTTTATGTTGTTTTGAGATGGATTATTAAGTATGTCCATTCATGGAATGCAACTGATATCCATGCAAATGCTTATATGGTTTTGTTAATGTTTTTCTTGGTGTATCTCCTTCTTCCTTGTTGTTCATGACTATGTTGGCCAACGAAGTAGGCTCTAATTTATATTAGTAATTGATCAATCACTTTTCACTTAAACAATCTCCATCTTTGTTAGAAGTAGAAGCAGATTAGAATATGCATATTATTCATGATATAATATTACAGACCAAGAAAAGATCTAAATAATTAGTTAATCATGCCAACGTATGTCTACACTTTGCCACTATGTATGAAATATTAAATGAAGTCATTTTTGAGGATTGTAGTATTTCTATCATCTATAGGTGCATGCACAATGTGTTTTATTAGCTATATAAGAGGTTTTATGTAATTAGTCAGTCTTTGAACTAATGATAATCATAAGGATCAAGCTTACATTGGATATAGTTGTCATTGTTTCAATCATGCCACATTTGAATTGTTTTAAAACTTGTTAAGGATGCCCATGAGAATAATCTTTTGAATATAAGTTGAACTCAAAGTATAAGAGAGACTACTTATTCTCATCAAATGAGATTTAACCTTCCCCAATCTATTGATGAGCCCCCTTGTTACCTTCTTGATGAAAAATCATTGCCCATAAAAATAAAAAGAGTTTTAAATTTTTGAAACAAACAGTTTTAGGACCCAACATTCTTTACACTGCTATAGAAAGATTACAAGGAGTATAGCATAGATCTCAGCCTTAAACAACTGACAACTAATTGGTACCAATGTATATTCATTAACTTCTGTACTCCTCCCTCTCTCTGTGTCTTGCCAATTGATTGCTAAGGTTTTTCTTATGCATTGTTGGCTATGCCCCTTTGAAGATGAAAGGATTCCAATCACCAGAACGGGCAGAGAAACAAAATTATTAATGGTATGATTTTTTGTTTGATTTGAGCAAACCACCATGACACAAGCACACCCGCCACTTGCTACATGCGCTGTTGTTTGCAAAGTTAAGAATTCCTCAGTTGGAGTTGGAAAATTGATGTCTTCATGAATTTTCTCAAGAGTGAATTGTTTTTACTGATCTTGTTATTGTTCTTTGGGTTCTTTATGGATGAGAAATAATACGCTAACAGAGTGAAACGGTCGGCCAAATACAGGGGAGCTATAATTAATTTGGTGGAGAAGATAAGGCTTTCCATCACGTTTTCTTTCTTTGCTTTAACGCTGCAATTAATCAACTCCATAAGAGGGACCTAGAAAGAGAGCCTTTTAGCAATGTAACGCTGCAACAACACTAGTACAAGTGTATCGTGATCCCCTTGCCATAAATGCGCTGAACCTTCATTGTAGGGAAATGGATTCTTGAGATCCAAAATATTCAAATCCCACTTAACAAACATATCTATGAAGTCTCGGTGCAAAGACTCAAAAGATTCCTTGCTGCAATACTACCCTAAAACACTGTAGAAGCAACTAGTAAGCACAGTACAAGCTCTGCATCTCAAAATTAAACAAAATTTGTGAGGATTTTATACCATCCACAAGATTGTTATTCTATTCAATATTGGAGCAGAGCCTTTGACATATCTTTCACTAAGAGTCAAGAACAGAAGAGTATCCATTGCACCAAAGTTGTATAGAGTACAATCTCAGTTTCATCTCTTATATATCATACCTTTGGATAATTAAACTTTGGTTGACAGCATAATCAAAGAACATACTATCACCTTCACCAATTGTGTTTGTCTAATTGAACTATAACCTTTTGATTACATCCCAAAATTAAAATCAACTATCTTCTTAGAATCCTTTGTATAAACTCTGCATTATTTAAAAAGGAATAAACAAAGACAATCAACCTCCATGAAAAGTCAAAATTCAATTGGATGATAATTCAGAGAACACTACAACATTCTAACTTAATGTTTGATGTTGTTCATACTAAGGAGAAACATGGACAATTATATTGTTAGGATTAGAGAAAAAGATACAATATAAGAGAACTTTCTTTGGAAATCACAATGGATCCTTAGAAAAGAACTTCCTTTTGAGACTTGGAAACCTTGCAATCCCCACCTCAAATATTGAAGCCCCACTTCGTACTCATACTTTATAGGTGGAGATGCTGCTCCTTACTCGAACTCGATAAGTAGAGTATACCCAAACTTGCCCATGCAAGTGAAGTTAGATGCTTAATGGACTTACAAACAAACGATCTTAAAAAAAAATAGTGTAAATTATGTAAAAACTCAATCTAAGAATCAAAAGACATGCTTATACCATTACTTACTTACAATGTTGATAGAGATACAACTGAGCATTGTTCTACCATTCTTGATTCTTGTTCTTTCATAGACTCTTCTACTTTTTTCTTATGGTCACACATGCTTGCCTTTTCCATTCATTCAATGAAGATGTGGACAAAGTTTCCATCACTTTCCATTCTAATGTCTGGTAACCTTGCAATTAGTATAGAAGTTATTGAATTTGTAATACTCATATCAAGTGGCATCTTACCTCCATGAAGTGTGGCTTGGTCTACCACTTCATGTTTGCTTGAGGATCAAGATCTTCATTTCTTGCCTTTATAGAGAGCTTTCTCTCCTTAGCCGTGGATTGTTTCTTCTTCTACATAGTCATCCAATAACTATGCCATCCCCAATAAGTGCAAGGAATGAAAAACCAAAATTTATTTCAATAATGTTCTTTCTTAGAAAGGGAACAAAAATTGAAATAACTTGTGCAAACTTCCTTGCTTTTTTATTCCTTCCCTTCGTAGACTTCCAAATGATGAAGTTGATTAAGTGTAATCTCCTCATTTCATTTTTTCTTTTGCATCATATGGAATAGTGTTGCACTTCCTTTATCTCAATGGCTTGAAGGATTTCCTCTCTTTGGAAGAGCATTATTGTCTTGACATTGCAACTTGGATCCTTCTTCTTGTCTTGATTTTTGCCCACATTTAGGTGAAAACCATGCACTCCAATTGAGGTTTTGCAAACACCAAATTGGAAATATAATTCTCTATTTTTGGGTTATTTTGATGTAAAGTTGGGTTGTCATTCTTCTCCACCAAAGCTACTCTTGCCTAGGTTGCATTTAAATCATCCTCCAACCTCCATTGTCCTTCCACCTTACCCTAGGCCTGCACATTGTGGCATTTTCTCAACCACAATGAGATTGATAAATCCTTGGCCATCCTTGCCAAGGCCCTTTCCATTAAATCTCATTTTTTGCAATAATTTTCTGTAAGGTTGAAAATTGCATACACTACAATTTTGATATTATAAATTGACCTCATTTTTGTGTCTATTTTCCATATTTTTTGCAATAATTTTCTGTAAGGTTGAAAATTGCATACACTACAATTTTGATATTATAAATTGACCTCATTTTTGTGTCTATTTTCCATAACATGTTTTAGAAATTCATTTGGCCTAGCCTTGGCCTCTACCCCACTCCTAGTGCCAACATGGTTTTGTGTTCTTGTGTGTCAAAGTCTTTCTAATGTGTTTGCATATATTCTTTAGAGCTATTCATACAACATAAGTTTCTTAACAAGCCAATAACCATTCAACTTCCAAAACCTCTATTGTAACTATCACACAATCCATAAAAAAAAAACCCAACCATCACCTTGGCCTTGGGGTGTCTCTTGAGCTTCCCTCCTACACACTCATCTCTATTGCGCAATTTTGAATTTCCCAATCTACAACAATCTCTCTTAGCTTCTTGAGAAAAAATCTATGAACAACACCCTTCTGAGCTTGATAGTAGCCTCTTACAACACTCTTACCATCTTGCAAATACAGCTTCATTGGCCAACAAGAAAGGCATCCATTTTCATAGCCTTCTCGGGTGAGGTAAAACTTGTTTCCTTTAAAATTTCTCTTTTATTTGAATTTCTTGACATTATTCTTCTTGCTTTGACACGATTATTTCTCTTCCTCTTCTTGTGAGAGATTCACAAGCATTTACCTTATTGTTAATTAAGTATAGTGGGACTCCATCTCCCACATTACCATCCATATACACCAAGGGAATGAACTCTTTCTAGACCTAAGATTATGGCATTCATAGACCATTTATTTTTGTTATTCCTATATTCTAGATAAACGTAGGATTGAAGTGCACACACAAATCCAATCTTGTTTCATTCGACTACTTGTGAAGATCAAAAGACCAAATTAGAGGCTTGACTATTTTACCAAACTCCCAAATAATCAAACCCCTTTTTCTTTGTCCTAGTTAACATATACATTTAACGATTCAACTCACAAAGGAGGTTTCATATTCTATCCCTTCATCTTATCATTTTGTCATTTCATTTATATTAGATTGATTAGACTAAATCGCTATTATTTTATATTTGTCCACAATTCCAATTGCTTGTTTCTCTATTTCTAGCCTTCCATTATTTTGTACTCACATTTCTCAAAAGGAATAGCAAATCTCAACTCTTCATGTTCTAATTAGGCCATATTGTTACTCAATATACCGTATACATTATGCTACTTTAGCATTTATTTAGTTCAATCTCCCTATTACACTTACCACCAACACCTTGAGCATATTTCTCAAAATCCCCAAAGGTCTCATTCAATGCTCTTATTTAGATGAAAACACGTGATGGAATGGTCAAAAAATAGTAAATATTGCGTAACTCCTTTCCCAACAAATAGCAAATATTGCCACAATTTGTCCATGGTACCAACAATTAAACCAACGTGAGTTGCCAATATAATTTGCACTTCTTATTCTCCATTCGAGGTCTTGCACCTTCATTCTTTTTCCTCTAGTGCCTACATGTGGCATGGAGCTTCTAAAGTTTTCTCCTCAAGCATTTAGCCATGGCTGTGCTCTGTGCAAGCACCAATCTGTGCAACACTTTGTCAAAGGATTTTGTATACAATCTTGCTCCTACAAATGTCTGAAATTTGTTGGAAAGCATTCTACAAGCCGCCATGAACTTCCTGCATTGATCCCACAAAGTCTGTATTTTCCCTTACAATTCTACTTGTGAGAAAAATCATACAAATTTTAGCTACCCATGCTGCTAATACTTGAATTAACATGAAATTGTGGTGATTTTAAGTGCGTTATGGTAGTATAATGTGACTTAGAATGGGTACTTCATTCACAAACCATAAGCAACTAGAAATAATGAAACCAACCACATTGCTCATGTTTAACCTCTAACCTCACTGTGGGTAAAACAAGCTACAAGTGGCAAATGCAAAGCTTATTTTGTTTCCTTCAGCAATGGGACCAATAAAAAGAGCATAAGACCTCACACTCTCTATTGTCTGCTATCTTCCTAATGCTGTTATGTAAAGACTACAAGCATAGTGTAGATAACAGCCTTTAACGACTGACAACTAATTGCTACCAATATATATTCATTAACTTCTACACTCCATTCTTTGCATCTTGCCAATTGCTTGCTAAGGTTTCCTCTTATGCGTTGTTGGCTATGCCCCTTTGAAGATGAAAGAATTCCAATAACCAAGCATGGGAAGAGAAACAAAAATATGACTGTTTAATTTTTTTGTTTGATTTGGGCAAACCGCTACAACACAAGCATACCTATCATAACACAAGCACAAACATCACTTGCTACATGCACAATTGTTTGCATAGTTACCAATTCCTTGGTTGGAGTTGGAAAATTGATATCTTGATGAATTTTCTCTAGAGTTCATTGTTTTCATTGATCTTGTGATTGTTCTTCTTGTCCTTTATGTATCAGAAATAATACACTAACAAGATGAAATGGTCAACAAAATACAAGGGACCTAGAATTGATTTGGTGGAGACAATGAGGCTTTCCATCACGCTCTCTTTCTTTGATTTGCCTATACTTTTTCAATTGATGTGTTGGATAAATTTGATTCTTGATGCATGGCATGAAGAATTTTTGGTCTTCGGTCATTTTTACCTGTGTTAACATAAGCGCCAATTAATATGTAATACCTCTAGAAGTATATGAAGGTTTATAACAAACAAGATTGCAGATATCTTTAAGGTCATAACAAGACAAAGCAAGAAATGATATAGAAAAATATTTAAATTATTAAGAAATTTAATATTCATTAACTTGTATGAATTTTAAAGAAAAAAGTTTTTGCTTTCAGATATTGCCCTCGTAATCAGAATGCACAGAAAACCATTGTACGTACTATACAATGACTATGCAGAAAGAATAACATGAACATCTAATAGCTGCAAAGCACAAAGCTGTTTACATCAGAACATTAGCAACTACAAATTCCTCTGGTCTAACTTGTATTGTTTGGAGATTCCTCTCCCAACAAAAGACTTTTCAATATACGGTCAGGCATGCCCTCCATGAAAGTAAACAAGTGACCAGCCTCGGGAAGCTCATGGTAATGAATCCAAGGAAGCCTTTTAGCAATGTAACGCTGCAACAATGCTGGTACAAGTGCATCCTCATCCCCTTGCCATACATGCACAGAACCTTCATTGTTGGGAAATGGATTCTGGAGATCCATGGGATCAAAATCCCACTTACCAAACATAACCATCATGTCTCTGTGCAGAGACTCGAAGGCTCCTTGCTGCATTGTTGCCCTTAAACGCTGCAAATGTAAAAGAAGCAATTAGTAAGCACAGTACAAGGTCTACATCCCAAAATTAGGATCAAGTAGCTTTTTAGAATCCTTTGTATAAGCTCTGAAATGTTTCAATGGGAATAAACCGAGGCAATCAATCTCAATGAAAACTCAAAATTCAATTTTTTGAAAATTCAGGGAACACTACAGCATTCTGACTTGATGTTTGATACTGTTCCTACTAAGAAGAAAAATGGTGTAATTTGCTAGCCACGTGAAAGGAACCTCAACGGCAAAATAAATCAGAAAATTTGGTCACAAAATATAATAATAACAATCATATTCGTAGGAACTAGAGAAAATATATACTTCAGCTGATCGTCCACTGGCAGCAAGTTTTTGGCGCATCTCAGCATCATGTCTGTTCAGAGGTTTCCAAGCACCAGATATAACACTTGAAGAAGGAAACCACTTTTGTGTCATCCACCAATAAGTTAACCAAGGGGTATAATATGGAATACTAAGTGCCCATTGATCTTGTCGAGCCAGCTGATAATAAGCTTCATTAAATAAATTAGCAGGGAATCCATTCCACCTGTAATTTACAACAGGTGCTAGGAGTGCCGCACCTGCTAATCTGCAATATTGCAATTCATGTGTCAGTTATATAAAAATGGAATCCCCAAAGCTCCCTGCAAAAATGATCTAGCAAAGACACAGAGACCTACAAGACTTTGTATGGACTCTTTTATCTCAAATAGTACGATCATAAACAGAAACCTTGGTGCCCCCCACACAAAAAATGGATAAAAACCTGTGAGGTATATATTTGAGGCATCCCCAAATTGAGAATCCTCCAATAGAGGTGCCCATCACATAAAATTTTGGGCCAAGATCAAGTTGGTCTGCAAGCTGTTCAATATCAAGAGCTGCACTTCTGACAGATCGCTTAGGATCTGGATCACTTTCCCCATACCCAGCTCTGTCAAAAGATACGATGTACACACCCAGTTCTTCCTGAAGTTCCTGCAAAATTCTATATGTCTTAAGCTTTAAGATATGTTACTGTCATACATTCAGAAGTATAACCACTAGATTGTGAAGGAATTGGTTTTATCTCAGCCAAACCTTAGAAACATTAAGGGAATCGTTTCTGGATCCCATAAAACCATGCATCAAAATAATCTTGAACTTGGCTCTCTCTTTTGGAACTCCATGTTCCTTATAGGCCAAATGTCTACCATCTGAAAGCTGAACACGAGGAGCGGTTACAGGAGGGCCATTCGGGGATCCACAAATATTAGGAGGGGGTGGTTGGATGGATTTGTATGCCCATGCAAGGAACCCCACAAGTGAAACAAGGAACAGTTTCTTTAATATACCTGCATTCATGGTGACTGTGCTTAGCAATTTTTCTACTCTGATAAGCTAAAACACAAGGTCTGGCTTCAATTATGACAGAAATAGCACAAAAACCACATAACAGTGGTGTATATGCCTATGGTTGAACAAGTTTGCAGAGTAAATGGAGACAAAAGCCTGGTTTCAAAACCTTGTGAACCACCAAAAAATAACTGTGGTTACCATGTACTGGCCAGGATGAGCTATTATGAAATTGCTACTCTTATAGTATAAAGCTTCTTTAAAATAAAAAAAATTAAAGAAGACAGAAAATCTAGTATTAGTTACCTCTACCAAATGGAGATCCCCCCTCGGACTTGCCTTTCCTGGTGTGGGCTCGGGCAGAGGCAGCAGAAACCCTTCTGGTCCCAGCAGCCATGTTGCATACAATTTGGTATCCTTGGATGCTTACCTCAGCACCTCTCCAATATAGAGCACTGTACCAAGAAAAATAATCATATATGAATAATCACCCAGACTCTAAAGCAGGGCCTTTTCCATCTTCCCTGCCTAGAGCTACCCTTCAAACCAAATCACTTGCTGAGACCCGTCTCTCAACAATAATAATATAAATACTCTAATCTACGAGTAAATGAAAGCTAATGATTTTTAATTGTGTCTACGAGGCCCAAGAATCTTTCGGAACACAAAGATTACAGCTGCGCAAATCATTATAAGATATTCTGGAGCCAGACATTCGAAACAGTAGGCAAGACAAAAAAAAACGGACCAAGAGATTAAGTTCAGAGATTATTGCTTTATTATGAAGGGCATATCTAATACTGATCAGAAATTCTACTGCATTATTTATTTTAGTTTCTTCAAAGAGCTCAAACATGGAGTCAACTTCTAAAATAGCTGACCCAAATGGCACTGAAGGCTGCAATTCCAAGCAGAAATGATTCTCAATTTGCACTAATCCTAAGGTGCAGAACACACAAATCCTTTACATTTCTCCTTAGATGTCACCTCCTTTATACCTCTCTCATATATAAATCTGTGTGAACTAAGTCCTTATTTGATCCATAATATCTCAGTTTCTTCTGTGAAATACTACTTATTTGGGGTAAGAGCATCAGAGTTTGAAAAGACTTAATGGACATCATGAACGACTCAGATCCACTGGGATCCAATATGTAAAATATGCTATCAAGGGGTGAAATTGTAACTGGGTGTGGCCTCATATTGTGAAACAATCAAAACCTAAGAAAGCCTGTGGTTTTTCACCCAAACAAATGTAACTCTAATTCGATGGATTGAAAATCAATCCGAAAAGTGAATGAAAAACAAGACAAAAAACTTGTACAAAATATGATGTTT
Organism: Sequoia sempervirens; assembly: GCA_007258455.2. Lineage (NCBI taxonomy): Eukaryota > Viridiplantae > Streptophyta > Pinopsida > Cupressales > Cupressaceae > Sequoia > Sequoia sempervirens. The sequence continues at coordinate 135,190,847 of VDFB02256132.1, read as the reverse complement.
TAGCAGTGAGTGAACACAGGACTTACCTCCAAAGCTGTCCGGCTTTGGAAATTGGGCCTGCCCAAGTAAGTTAGTCTGAGTAATAAGGATATTCTTCTGCTTCAAATGCACGAGTTTTACAGTCCGGAAATACTACGAACATTCAATGAAAACCCATCCCAAAAAAATGCGTTGGGCATTAACATCTCGAAAACACTTCAACGAATTTCATTCAAAGCCTACCTCAAGTTCCACCTACCTGCTGTCTGATATATGACTGACTGCTTGTTGTTGCCCTTTGAATTAAAAATAGTCGGTTCTTGCTTTCCTCTTAAAATAAATGGGCGGTTATCGTTGGCAATCGACACAATCAAGAAGAGGGTTGCCCAAGCTTCGTTTGTTTAGCCGTCCTGATGTATACCTAGGTTTAAAAGATGAGTATGCCTTACTCCTCCTAATTAGAATTGTACTTAAATGGTGCCAGGCTTGCTAGCACGAGAGGGATCTGTCAGCTACAACCGTAAATGAATTCTTTTTTGATCCTAAAAGCAAATCCAATTATGAGATGTCACATCAGCTCAATACTCATGAATTGTGAATGCATAAATTATTGGTAGCACTTTTTTTTTAGCCTTTTCAGACACCTTGACAAAAATCATGTTGATGTGGCATCATATTTGATGATGTGGCCTTGAAATGAAAGTTATAAGCAGGGGACTTGCCAAGTAAGCCGCTGTAAAAAATTTGGAGTGATTTGAAATTTTCACGTAGGATTTTGAGAAGTGTGAAGTTAGGGTGCACAACTAGTGTGTCCTCTCCCCTAGAGTCCCTACCTAAGGGAATGCATATGCTTATGCAAATTTACAATTGATATAGTTTTATTATAAAAATTTCTCAATTTTAAATATTGCTAGTCTTTAACGATTAGAAGAGCAAGGGAGCAAGGTGAATGGGCTTGAAATAAAAGTGCACATTGTACTAGATCAAGCCCACATCCATAAAAATGTAGATGCGACCTTTCAAAGGGTTGATCAATTATTTTGATTTCAAGATGAAAAATATATAAATATTAATCAATTTCAATCATGAAACAAATACAATTTAATACCAAATCTTAATTTTCTTCTTCATTTAACATGGAAATAAATATTGAATATCCATTATGGTTAAATATTATGACTTACAATTTAAATTATAAATTATCCCCTATTATCAACCACTTTTTTTAAAAAATTATCATTTAAATTAGAAATGTTTTTTAAATTTATAAATGCAACAATATTTTACTATCTCGTTACAAAGCTTTTACGAAAATCTCCTTTCAAGAAAAAGTATTTTTTAGTTTAACAAGTTGTATAAATTACATTATAAAAAATAGTAGTAATCTCTTTCAAAAAACATGTCCTAGAAATGTAAGAATAGAGATTTTAAGCTTATCTAAACCCAAAAAAATTAATAATTTTTTATTTTTATTTTCAAATGTTTTATATATTTTTATTTATTTTAAAATTATAGATTATAACAATATCCTCATAGTTGAAATAGCTACAAATCTTTCATTCAATTTTCAATCGAACCAAATATGTAATATAAACATCTTGTAAATTTTGCAAATCACAATTGAAATTGATGCAAATCTTTCATTCAGTTTTCAATCTTCAAATATGTATTACAAACATTTTGTATATATTGCAAACAAGATTGTATATATTTTAAACTACACTTCCTTTTCATGTTTACTTCTATATATTTTTCTATCGACATAACCCTTGCACCCCTTGATGCAAGTGCTAATGTTAATCCACTTAGAACACTAATATACGGTATACATTATGCTACTTTAGCATTTAATTGGTTCAATTTCCCTATTACACTTACCACCAACACCTTGAGCATATTTCTCAAAATCCCCAAAGGGCTCATTCAATGCTCTTATTTAGATGAAAACACATGTGATGGAATTGTCAACATGATTTTGAAACCTTGCGTAGAAATCCTTTCCCAACAAATAATAAATATTGCCGCAATTTGTACATGATACCAATAATGAAACTAACGCGAGTAGCCAATATAATTTGCAACTTCTTATTCTTCATTTTCCGGTCTTGCACCTTCATTCTTTTTCTTCTAGTGCCTACATATGGCATGGAGCTCCTAAAAATTTCTCCTCAAGCATTTGGCCATGGTTGTGCTCAATGCAAGCACCAATCTGTGCAACAATTTGTTAAAGGATTTTGTATACAATCTTGCTATACTACAAATGTTTGAAATTTGTTGCAAAACATTCTACAAGCCTCCATGAATTTCCTGCATTGATACCACACAATTTGTAGTTTCCCTTACAATTCTTCTTGTGAGAAAAATAATACAATGCTGCTAATACATTAATTAACTTGAAATTGTGGTGATTTTAAGTGTGTTATGGTAGTACAATGTGACTTAGAATGAGTAGTTCATTCACAAACCATAAGCAACTAGAAATAATGAAACCAACCACATAGCTCAAAGGATGTTTAACTTCTAACCTCACTATGGACAAAACAAGCTACAAGTGGCAAATGCACAACTTCATTTGTTTCCTTCAGCAATGGGACCAATATAAATAGCTCTAAAGAGCATAAGACCTCACACTCTCTATTGTCTGCTATCTTCCTATTGTTTCTATGGAAAGAATACAAGCATAGTGTAGATAACATCCTTGAACGACTGACAACTAATTGCTACCAACATATATTCATTAACTTCTACACTCCATTCTTTGCATCTTGCTAATTGCTTGCTAAGGTTTCTTCTTATGCGTTGTTGGCTATGCCCCTTTGAAGACAAAAGAATTCCAACAACCAAGAATGGGAAGAGAAAACTGCTAAAAATATGACTCTTAAAATTATTTGTTTGATTTGGGAAAACTGCTATGACACAAGCATATCTATCATAACAAAAGCACAATCATCACTTGCTACAAGCACAATTGTTTGCAAAGTTACTGATTCCTTGGTTGGAGTTGGAAAATTGATATCTTGATGTATTTTCTCTAAAGTTTATTGTTTTCATTGACCTTGTGATTGTTCTTCTTGTACTTTATGGATCAGAAGAAATACATTAGCAAGGTGAAATGGTCAACGAAGTACAAGGGACCTAGAATTAATTTGGCAAAGACAATGAGGCTTTCCATCACACTCTTTTTCTTTGATTTGCATCAAATTTTTCAATTGATTTCTTGGATGAATTTAATTCTTGATGCATGGCATGAAGAATTTTTGGTCTTCGGTCATTTTTAGTTGTGTTAACATAAGCGCCAATTAATATGTAATACCTCTAGAAGTATCTAAAGGTTTATAACAAACAAGATTGCAAATATCTTTAAGGTTATTGGTGGAACCCCTAAAAATTCTTTGTAATCCCCTTGAAAATTCTGCAAGATTCAGTTATTTTCATGTCCTAGGGCTTAGGGTTCTATCCATTGTCATGCCTTAGGGTTTGTGTTGCTAAAACCCTTTCTAATCACCTTTAAGCTTGTGTCCTTTGCAAATGTTATATTTTGGCGTTGACCTCTTAGAATCGGTTCCCAGTCATGTTAAAAACAACTTGAGCCATTGAGGTCCATGAGGTAATTGCCCCCTTGTGCCTAGGTCTGAGAAATATTTTTATTTTATATGGTTGATTAGTCGACCTTGTTTGGCCTTTACATCCTTTGAATAAAATGCAGCGATGAGCAATATAGACAATATCTTCTATATCAATAGTTTCTCTCACTACTCGTTGATTGCTTGTGAGTTTTGGCTATGAATCAATGATGCTGGCCGGTATAAGCTAATATAGTATTATTAAAGGGTGGCACTTTTAGCCCTTGATTTTTGTCTTATGGGCACATGGCTTGATCTTGACCCGATCTCTTAGGGTTCCTCCATCATTGATGTGTTGGGACCGTTGTGATGCAAATTAGTGATGGGTGATAACATTGCTATGCCTTGTGCCCATCACGTTGTTTATGGCCATGACGGTTTCAAATGGGGTTCCAAAACATATATCAACGATGAGCAATGGAATGTTTGATGGAATATTTGCATTTGTGAATGGTGTGAGACAGACAGATGCATCAGGATGGAATAGGTGCGTTGGTGGCGACAGGCAGGCGGAGGTTCGTGACTCAAAATGGGAGCTTCGTGCTGGAGGCTGCAGATGGCACAGGTGGAGACGGATAGGGACTCCTTCCAGGTGACTGCTTTTGGTGGTAGACTTGGCATGTCTTGCGTGGCATGCAGCTGAGATAATAGTGAACAAATGAAACCAAACTTGATAGCTATCTTCTAATCTAAATCCTAGAATGCTCAATTAACTGATAAAAAGAGATTGAATGAATTCAAATAATGAAATTATAGAGACCAATGCCTTATTGGGTATGTCGAGTCAAATGAGACAAAAGTGGGCAACTTATTTTTGTGAGAGAAATCAAATTAGCAGAGGCATATGATCTATTCTTGCTTGTATAAACAATGCAAGACTATGACCCTTGAGCTCTTCTTTAATAATCGGATGAGATCTTCTGATTCTGTGATCAGCGAAAAGGATTTAATCTCTACTTGAGAGAACCAATCAATTAATCCACACAAATACAACAAATGTGCATTGATAAACCGAAAGTAAACTTCTTACATCAATTTAAACAACCAGAAAGAATCAACAAGGAGATAGCTTCAACAATAATTTTCAATAAGTTCAACATACAATTGACACCAGAAATAACCTGCCACACCAGCTGATTCTATTTGAATTCGCCATGTGAAAACATGCAACATAGTCTCTAGAATGAGAACTTTATTCTACTGTGCCCATTCCTCATCTACTGTATCTAATCTAAAATATCCTCCTTTTATTTACAATCGAGGGTGCATATTTATACACCAACATTTGAAGAAAATAAATCAAAATGGAAAACCATGTCGGCCAGAATCCATATTGACCAACCGTTACAATTAGGCACTCATGTCGGCCACAAAAGAAAATTATATGTCGGCCATAAGATTTGTATCTCTATTATTCACATGTGAACCAGTTGCCGTGACAACACAGAAGGTATGCAGAAGGAAAAATATCGCTCGTCACTGCCTGCCTGCGTTCCCCTATTTCGTCGGCTATTCGCCCTTGCCATGACCACCTGTTAGCTATGCCTAAGTCAAGAAGTATCCAATTGTCCCACATATGTCATTGTAGCTTATCACTCTCGAAGAGACCTCTTGCAGATTTCATTACCTTTCCTCGAAAGCCCCTTTTTTCCTTTTGTATGTCACTGTGACATTCAACCATCAAGGAGACAATCTATCAAGATCATTATGTCAAGCAGAAAGACATTTATCATTTTCAAGTCACCAACACTCTCACTAAGACATACTCTTCATTCAATTTTGCCAAGACCATAGTCAATTAGGAAGACAATATACAAATTGCTCAATGTTACACTGAAGATCTTCATTCATATAAAGTCACTGTGACACATCACCGTTGGGGAGACATCTTATAGAGAGCTCTTTGTTTTACCGAGTCACCCCGAGATCATTTATGTTCACCAAGACAACACCCATCATATACTGACAAAGTCACCCCCTGTATATTATCGGTGAGAACCAACTGCATCGCTAGGACTAACTCTGAAGCAAACATCTCTCACCGATGAGCCCTTTGATAGAAGCCTCCATGTGTAAAGTCAATGAGACCGAAGGTCTCTTGCCGAGACCTCATCCCGATAGCTCAAAATCATACCGATATGCTCCTTTAGTTGTCGGTCAGGGAGAAATCCAACACTTCACCCAAACATTACATCGATAGCAATTAGTCATATCGATAAGCCTTCCACATGTATATAGTCGGTGAAACATGAACCATTTCGCTATGACCCCTCGCTGAAGCATTAAACTCCCGCCAATGTGAAACCTCATTTGTATCGTTCGTTGAGACAAGAAAGATTCGTTATGACCATTCACCAAAATATATTTCCTTCGCCGATATGCCCTTCCAAACATGGGTCGGTAAAACATGATGCGTTCGGTGAAGCATTACACCGATGACCTAGACTCATGCCAATATGAATACTTCCTATCGCCGAAACGATGAAACTATTATGTTGATAACTACCAGTGAAAGAAATCCAGTTGCCATGACATTAAAACATCTTGCTGATAGGCAACATAGACGTTTTGCTAGCAGAGGACACAACATGGATCAGGAAGAGCCTAATGAACTCATGCTGATAGGGACCAGAATGCAAAAGATGTGTGACTCAATGGATTCAATGGGGCAACATGGGAAAACATGGAGAAAATATGCATGAAGAGAGGGAAATGCATTCAAGGTAGGACTCACTTGGAAGATTATGAGTAAAACCAACATGTGAAAATATCAAATTTTTACAGTTCTAATAGTGGCTCTGTCTGGGGATGAATGATAGTGAGATCATTGCAAGGATCTAGAATCTTTGGGTGAGCAGACCAGACCAAACACAAAATGAGAAGAATGGAAGTGGACAGGAAGCAAGATGGAATGAATGCAAAATGAAGTTGAATTACCATCCTAAACTACTGTGCATGGAAAATAATTTTAAAGAGGACAAGTAAGAGTTGTCCATGCACTAGCAACCCTCAATCCTCTGTGTGTTAACTTCTCCTATCTTGAGATGTTACAATTTCATACTTTCCCCTATCAAATACCTGATTTTCTCTTGAGTTCATTAGGCTTCTCTTGAAGACACAGATGTAATATTTTCTGTCACTAAAAGTTTTTAGAGAATCACCATGTCCAGCTTGGACCAATCTCCCAATAGTATTTAGCAGTTTGAATTCTCCATCATCAGATAAAACTCTGTTATCTTCAACATACAAAATATATGCATATGAAATACAACATTTTATATTATCTCTCTCATTGATATGAATTGTGAAACATTCACCCAGCTGCATTGAAAATTTACCATCAAAGTGCTTCTCTTGAAAAATGAAAAACTCTATCATATCAATACTGTCAGAAACAGACAAATCTGAAACCTTTTGCACCTCTCTAGTATCATTATTGGGAATCAACATTAGATCATGACTCATATTTTCAATATCATGCATATGTGGATCAATCAAATCTGGACTTCTATCATCCTTGATATGCAAACAAATGTCTTCTTCACATGGATTAGAAATTTCAAAATCACATACCTCATCCTGAATAGAAGAAAACTTTTGATCATCACCAAAAGTATCACCATCATTCCAAGAAATACATAGGGAGTCATAATAATTTTTACACAAAGATTCTTCA